>JASCZW010007254.1:0-70637 GCA_034211315.2 Aedes japonicus
GAATGGTGGTACACTGCTTCGACAACAAACCAACTTCCGTCAATAATCGCTAGTACTCGATGTCTTCAAACCAAGCGACCTGGTATTGGACAAGCCGTAAGAAGTGCAGATCCGAGCGAAAATTTGATCATACAGTGATGTGTGAGAGTCGATCAAAGTTTTTATCGATCAAGTCACCTTTTTCTTTTTCAAGTTCAGTTAATACAGAATACAGAAAAGAAATATTCAGCTAAGCTTTCTTTGGACCGAATGCAGACTGCCGGGTCCTGCGTCTAACACCTGCCATAAGATTTTGCACAGGCTTACTTGTCCTTTTTATTCGCCGCAAAACGCCAGGTTTGCCCCCCCCGGATATTTTCTCGCTCACAACAACTTTTTCTTAAGTCTTCTTAAAGGTTCCGCTTTGACGATAGCCAACATTGTTCGATTGGGTGGAGTCATGGCGTGTTGGAGAGTTCTTGCTCCTGGGCACCGCCGTGAACGATGTTGCAGTATACCACCATGGCCTTTTTCCGTAATGGCAAGATGCCAATCCCGCAAAATAGAACCGAACAATTGTGTCGGCTTTAGGAAAGGCATAAAGACGTTTTGTAGGCCCTCGCTCAGATAAGTATCCTGGTACACGTAACAGGTACAGATGGTCTGCAGTTTAATGTGCTTAAAAATATCTGCCACCTTTCCCGTCCGGTTACCATATAAAGATGTCTGTCCGGAAGTTGTTTAAAGTCTTCCTTGACGCAAGTTTCATCGTCCTGTACCACGCAAATCAAACTTTGATCAGCATCGACGTGTACAACTTTCGCGATCGTGTTTTGTTTATCGTCGGGATTTGGAGTCACAACTTTTAAGCCGACAGTCCAGCTTTTGCATTCAGCCACGGTTGAAGGCGCCATCAGCAACTTTTTTGCTGACATCTCGGACGGAGTGGTTGTGGTTCCCTGGAACAGCGGGGCACGTTCACCGAACACTTTCAATACGTTGGTAACAGTTGATTTAGCCACATTCAACAATTTCACCAACTTGGCGTGAGAGTAGTTTGGATTTTCGCCATGCACGTGCAAAATTTTGGATGCGTTGCTTCTTCCTTCAGACATTTCTGATAACTGGAAGTGTAGTCCCAAAATCAAAATAAAGGCATGATGCTACGCACAAATCTTCAAACATGAGGTGTGCGAAATTTTTAATAGGCGCTGAAAGGAAATGCATCAAGTTTAAGTCGACCAAATTTTGGGCCGAAACACCCTTTATCAATATGTTGCGCACCTAAACCTCTAACCTCGCGCGTTTTAGGAGAATTCTTGAGCTAGGAACGTGTTGGGGTGAGTACGAGGCCAAAATTGTGCTGTTTGTGCCAAAAGACAAGTATCCTCCGAATTCACCCCGGAACTTCACCCGAGAAATATTGGACTATCATGAAGTGTAACAATCGTCGAGTGCAATAATTAATACAAATCATAGCTCATTAGTTGATCTTCATTTTTTCTACATGTTTGAAGAGAATTCGATAGGAGGACGAATTTTGCAGAACATTTTTGTGAGTCAATTTTTGCGAATACACCCATTATAAAACAGTACTCAAAAAGATGTTAGAAAACAATCCCTCATTTCGAAAGAATATTGCTATTCGGAACAAAATAAAAAATTGTACATCGGACGGCCTTCGAAATGACCTCTTCTCCTTCCAAAGACGAGCTCTACTTATTCTGCTCGATATAGAAGTCAATCGTCCGAGGATTTGGAGTGGGTTCAATTTGGGAAATATAATCATTGCGTTGCCCACCGTGTACCTAAAGCAGGACACAACAGCTGAAAGTTCCTAGACGACAAGAAGCGGAGTAAGAATTCCGACCGGAAAGGCGAGGGGGGGGGGTGCTTGTCCGATCATAAGCTTGATTCCGAAGTAGATCCAATTGAGAAGCAGTTTGAAGAGGCTTTCGCAAAGCAGATGGAGGCGCGGAAAATACTACTCGCTCGGCAGAAAGCGTGGAAAGAAGTGCAGTTGAAGCAAGACCTGGAGATGTGTGAGCTGGAACTCCAGTTTTAGTGTGAGATGGAGGAGCAGCAGTTGAAGCATGAGCAGAGGAAGCCCAACTGACTGCGGAGGAGCAATTTTTGTAGAAGCGGGAGGAGATTCGGAGGCATTTTTAAAGAGTAGTAGTTTCGCGGTGAACCTGCTGTTCGTTAGCAGCTTGGAGCATACTACAGCGGCGTGTAGAGTGTAAAATCTGGAGAATTTCGTAACGACTGCAGGTTGATTGGAACGAAGGCAGCAAGCCTTGGTACAGCACCAGGACCGTTCTGCACGGAGCTGAATCTGGAGTGAACACACCACCAAGGGAACGTTCATTAATTACGTCACGCAGAAATTGACTTTTATGAGCCCCCTCCCCCGTTGTCACGTTTTTTGTACTGGATCTACAAAATTTTTTGCATGGATCGTCACGCCTTGTCAAACTCCGACCCTCCTGCACTACTGCGTGAACATGACTAATGAACACTTCCACCAAGTGGCTGTAATCCACCACTCTAGTGTCGTGCTTATAGATGAACCCGCAACGTGATGCACGCGACACGAGTGTACCCGCTCGTGTATTGCTTTTGACGCCGGGTTTGATTTTTGGAAAAATACACGAGCCGAGTGGCTACGATCACAAGAAAGCTCTCAACATACACCCAGTATGACACTGGTTGCCACGAATAGAGCAATGCTCGTCGGATGATTCTAAAAATTTGACAATTGGCTTATCGGTTTGTTTTCTTGGCTGTTGGGTGACGGGCGCATAATTTGAATGAATTTAACAAGCACGGCTCGGTTAGAAAAAAAAAATAAACCACGCGTGTATTCCGCAATCGGACACAATCGGAAACACTCGGCTGTGGTGTTTGCCGAAGCATCAGTCACGGTGTCCAAAGCCAAACCACGAGCACTGACATTGGTGTTGTACCCACCGTGTTGGGTGTTAGTCTGGAAGCACGGAGTCAAAGTGGCGAATATTATGCACGCGCTAGCGTGGTGCAAAGTAGCTCGGCGTGCAGTGTAGTGCTTGGACATGGCTGGCAAGGAGAAACGCTTGAAGCAGGTAGAAGTCGTCTCGTTCTGCCGGATTCAGAACCGGCTGTGATCTGCGACCTTCGTAATCTACAAACTAGATTGGATTCGGCATACGCGAGGTAAAGTAGACAGTCCGCTGAAGATGTTCTCTAAATTCACGAATTACATTGTTTCCGATGTGTCAGAAGTATCGGAATTCTTCACGCTCCGGGATGTTACGGCAGCGCGGATTTCACGATTTTCGCTGATTTGGCGCGATTCGTCCAACACAATTTTGATATACCAAAAATAAGTTAAGTTGAATAAGTCAAATTGAGTAAACCAGACATCCTTTTCAAACACTATACTGAAATGAGAACATTGCTTAACTTTGTATATTTGCGTAGCTCATTCTAACGCAGAGATCGAAAGAAAATTTTCCGGAAAACTGAACTAGGCTCAGTACAGCATTTCAATAAAGTAAAAATATATTGAATGGCATCCATTTTTTGTGAATGATATAACCAGCTTTGTTGTTTCAAAGCACTTGATTTCTGAAGGCCAAATTCGCGAGGCAATCTTACTAATCCAAGCAGAAATAAAACTAAAATGTTGAATAAGGCTCAGAAGGAGAGGCTCAGAAAAGGAAGGAAGTGAGGAACCCTATCAAAAAGCAAGAAGAAGTAGCCGGAATAAAAAGGAACGCTAAAGAAAATAGGTATAACTTGATGAAAATGAATTGAGAGCAATGACATCCAATAATCCAGAAACATTATTCCTAAAAGTTCTTTGAAACACAGATATAACATTGAGCAGGAGGAAACAATTAAAATTAGTTTAAATGGAAGCTAGTGAGAACTAATACATGTTTTGACGTACATAAATAAATAATTGATCGATTAATTAGTCTTTATTTAAGAGACTTTCAGCCGTTGGCTGGTTCGTCTCTTCGTAAATAAATAAGTAAATAAGTACCTAACTTGTTATATCATTAGGCAAATATGAATCATTCTCTTTGACATAATTTACTTTATCGGTTGTGTTCGAGTGCTTTTGTCGCTCACTCATACGTCCTATGCGCCTTCAGAGATGCACTGGGCCAAGGTGGATAACATCTTTGGCCGTTGGTTGTTTTTGTTTGGAAATTTTTTCAAGTGTATCGATCGATTTATTTGACTTAGCTCACTCGTGTTTCCCTCATTACAGATTTTATTTCACACTGAAGTTTTTTTTAAAATTAAATCACTATTTTGAACAATGCATCTGATTTGCTCAAAAACGGAAATAATCTTGGGGAAATAATCTTCAGCCCCCCTCGGAAAACTTTTGATATCGCGGGGTTTTTCAAGAGGAAATTAATCAAAAATTACTTTCATTATAGTAATTTTTTAAAGCCGCTCCCCTATAATGTATTTGATGCTTGGCAAGTCTTCGAAAGTTCATGCGTTGGTTTGATTTTAAGGCAGGGAATTGGAGCGGATTTGGCGCGGAATTAGCACGAATTTCTCCTAACAATCCTGCACGTTGTCAGTGAACGAACGTTCCCGGACTGGAAGAGAGAATCCGAAGGAGTTTGTGCCTTTACATGAATCCGAACAGAAGCAGAGTGAAAGGTCTCGCAGTGAAACGACCAGCTGTCCTAGCGGGATTTGCAGATGTATCCGTTCTTATTAGAAACTGCGATGAGTTTAGGCGGATGAACAAAGAGGAGCGTCTAAGGGAAGTCGAAAAGCAGAAGTATAACTTTTTTTTATGGCGCAGCTGCAAAAAGCTAAATCGGATTGCACGATGATCTTCTGAACGATGCCTGTAATGCTCCACGTTGGCAAGCGGCAGTACGACACCGTGGCATTCCTGGACGAAGGATCCTCGGCGACGTTGGTGGATGACCAGATGGCCAAGCGGCTGAAGGCACAAGATACTCTCGAGTCGCTGATAGCCACGTGGACCGTTAACATCAACCGATGTGAAGAACGAGTGTTGATATGATGATGTCGGCGAAGGGTTCGAAGGAGAAGTTTCGCGCTATTCATCACCCGAATGCAGTGACCGAATTGTACTAGCTAAACAAGCAGCAGAAACCCAGTGTTCAGACGTACCTGAATCAACACTTAATCTGGTGAGCAACCAGGAGGTGCATGACCAAAGTTAGAAGATTTTCAATTCAAAATCTACGGGTTGGATGATCTCCGGAAATCGTACGGTGAATAGAATAATCTCCAAAATATGCGGTCAATATCATCAATATAATAAGATTAAAACACCATGCAAAAACTAAAGACAATTGCATACTAACCTTCAAAAATCCGCAGCTGTTCGTCCTTTCGCTTCTAACGATTCCTCCGGATGGTACTTGATCTTTGAACCTACAAATGATGCAATCCAGGATAGAGATGAAAAATGGAAAACAAATGCTACGATTAGAAATCAGCTCCATACAGTAACGTAACATAACATTTCAACGTTAAATCCAGCAACAAAATTGACGTTACTTTATAAAAAACGGTCAGTGGATAATCCACTTTTTTTTCAAACAGTTGGACTTTACCTTTGGCAAATGTCAAGTGGATCTAGAAAAGTTATGCAACTGCTTTGACAGAACAAAATTGATTCCAGTGCGTTACCATATATATAGCAGTTTCTTTCGTATCGTTTAACCATTATTAAGAAATGTAATACCTCTCTCTTTCTCTTGTTCACCACATGTGTTGCCGAATATCGATATTACGCGAGATCAGAAGCGATCAAAGGTATAGAATGCGGAACGTTCGGCATTGCTCGCCGAACGCTCAAGTGGCCATAGGGTTCCCTAACCAAGAGTTCGCGCAGAGATACTTTAATCGAGTTTAAGTCACGCGGCATGGCGACGACGGCAGACGAGGGACAGCTCTCCTAAACCCGAATACGCAAGTGAAGATAGCATTGTGTGTGCATCTTACAACAGATAAGTGCCAGAGGAGGCACTGAGAACGATTCAGAGCTGTGCTCGACCTAGCACTGTCAAGAAGAAGAATTGTTATTAAATTTGCTAAAAAACAATAACGGCAGCAGAGCATCGGGATGGTTTTCAGTGGCCGCTACTGGTTGGTTGATCTTCGCTTCAGGCACCAATTGCGATACTCTTGCGGAGGCAAAATGACTGAAAGTGCTTCCAGCTTCCGAAAGGGAAGTGCTTCACACAAAACATCACTCAGCCAGTGTTGAACAAGTTCGCGAAAGTTAGACTGTTTTCGCGAACTTCTTCCCCACTGAAATCGATCACTTTCAGCGATTTTGCAGCTGAATCTTACCATTCTTCATCCTTATGAGCCACAAAGAACTCGTTCAACTGCTGACGCTTAAACTCCAGCTTGTAGTCGTTGTACTTTTGGATTGCTTCCGAATCAGAAATAGAATCATCCTGAGTGGCAAGGAACTGCTTCAGCGTCATCATGCAGGGCTGGGTTTGCATGTCCCCAGAGGATTGCTGCTCCCGTGGATGCATGCCCCCTTGATGTCCATACGGTCCAGCAGCTGGATGCATTCCGAAATGGTCGTGGTTATAACCATACATTCCATACGATTCGTGCCCTTAAAAAATAAAACACTCAAAATCAGGACCCTCATCATACTTAAGTACCTAAAATAACTTACCCACAAACCGAGGCCGTGCATCGTCGCCCCATCCATCGCCGCGCAGTCGCTTCATTGGGGGTCCTTCGCGGGAGGGTGAATAGCCACGGTCCCGTGGAGGAGGCCTATAGTCACGGTAATCCTGGCGCGGTCTGCCACTGTAAAGTTTCCAGACATTTTTAAGCTTGAACAACTGAGATAATGCCAACTGACTTACCGTTCCTGCCAATCATCCCGACCGCGGGAGCGATCCGATCTGTCGGCACCCGCGCGTAACTTTCTCCAGCACTGCGTTCCCACGGAACTTGTCGCGTCTCTTCCGGTCGTATTCGTCATCAGAATCTGCCATTATTTTTTCCTGAAACAAATCATGATAGAACATCCATTTAAAAAAAATACTATTTTAACTCGAAACAGGATGAAGCTTTTTATAACTTTTCATCGCAAAGAACAACGCCTAGAAAAAGAAGACACATCTGAATGTGGGCCACAGCCAAATTTTCATACCGAAATAATAGTTATTTTCGGTAGTTTTTCAACAAAACAACGCCCAAACATGTATCCACTACCAATCCTTACCTGAATGATAACAAAGTTATGCAGAATAATATTGATTTTGTTAACTAAAATTAAGTTTAACTTTACCAATGAGGACGCGTCTGCAACTTTCGATTTTTCACAAAAAACCGCACGATGATGGCGTTTCGGCTGACAAGAGGCAGATAAGGAATGAGGTGGAAAATGAAATAATTGACAGCCGCACACAGCGGAGCGTGTGCTGCAAGCGGCGCTTTGAAATTGGAACCCTGCAAATGCGAATTCTGCGGGAGGGAATGACGATGAATAACTCAAAAAGGTCTATTTCGAATCGTATAGGGTCGAATGATTCTATCTCGAATAATTCATGATTAGGGCCTAAAAGCCATTTGTAAACGTTAACTTTAAACGTTGATAACCACGAATCACAAGAATCTGACTATATCCAGCTACTCCATGGTAAGTATAATATTCTTCTATTAGATGCTTCTCATTTCACGAGAGTGATTTAAGATTCAAGAGAAATCGACATTTAAAGCAATTGAATTACTCGAGATATGCAGTAAACTCAAGTATGCTAGCATTTATGGTAGTAAATACTTCCTCGTGAACATGTTCGCATGATTAAAAAAACTTTACTTCCATGTTTACAGAACAAACTACAAACAAGTTGTTTGATATGATTAGAAGTAATTTTTACGACAGTTGCTGGTTTAACTACTTGTAGTTAGGTATGATGTTGCTAATATCTTAATTCAGCGCGCTGTAAATTGTTAATAAAATTTGAAAATAAACTTTTTTGGAAGCTAGTTTTAAAGAAAAGTGTAGGGTTATGATTCTTGATATAGCTTTGCTTATGAATGTGAATGTAGGAAAACGTTTCCGGAAACCGACATGGAGATTGAGACGGCGCCCCGATCGGTGTATCGATCGCACCACGAAAACAGGCAGTGGTTATCAAATCACTTTCTTCATGGGTCAAGAGGATACAAGATAAGGTGGTTTGAGTTTTGGAGAAGTCCAAAAAATGAAAACCTCGTGGTGATCCTGGTGATTATCAGGTGATAGTTATTAACCGCAATTGCTAAACGAATGATGCTGTTTGGGACGAAGTTGATCGAAAAAGAAATTTAAAAAAGTAATGTCGTATCACGTAGACTCTTCTCTATGTACATCAGACCCCAACACCAGTTTCAAAAATGCCTGCTTATCGATAGCTGGACGTAACTTCAGATCTAGTGAAAGTAACGGAATTCTTTTAGACCAGCAACTCACTTTGATCTTCTTGAGCCCCGGGTGAACATCGACTACTCCGTCTTGTTCCTGAAATCAATATGCAAACTAGCGCATGTAGAAATTGGTCTCACTGTCGTAGAACCCTCTTGGTCCAGTAGATCTTAAAGCCAGCTAACCTTTGCCACATATTTTGCGCTCATCGTTTTGATTTACTGAGATTACAGAGTTAATATTTTGCAGTGTGTGTTCGTGTAAGTTCATTATTGAAGCAAATTCAAGTCAGATCCAACAAGAGATGCCACCATCACTAATCTTTCTTCTCATACAAGCAGATTCCACCTCTAGGGAAACGTCCATTAATTACGTCACCGCCAAATTACTTTTTTTAACCCCTCCCTTTGTCATTGCTTTTTGTATGGGACCTCTGGGATTTTTTTGTGCGGATCGTCACGCTTTCAAACCCCCTCCTCCTTATTTTGCAGACATAATGACAGATGACCTTCTTTTAACACAGTTGCCATACCTCCAGGATTCATCCAGTTACCCTGCTGAATGTATTACAATAAGATCTTTTTGCTACAGGAACGTGGTATTATTCAGCGGTACGGTCAGATAAAACGACGATTTACTTTACAAAATAAAGTGCACATGGTTTGTGCTCGTGTGTACCGTCCATTATTTCATTTTTTTTTCTCGCCCGTAATATTACAAACCATACTGCGACCAGTAATATGTAGATTCATTGCGTAGCATATCCCGCAGCCTTTGTTTTATATGTCGATGCTTCATCACTATTGAGAAATGATGAAGTATTCGGTGTTGTTACAGCTGTCATTGTTTGTTTTGGTTTCGGCAATGAATCAGGTTTAATTGAAAGTTTTCCGCTGTTTAAACCCTTTGTGTGAGCGACAGCACTTCAAAGGCGCGCCCCTATCAGCCCAAATCGGATCGATAGTAAATGAACACAAACAATAACTGGATAGTAAATTATGTACCAGAACCCTAGTCATAAACCTAATTCCAAACTATAGAACATCAAATAGAAAATGAGAATTACATAAATGAAGACTAACCAACATGCGCTATCTCCATTGTTCCTGGGCGGCGCAACCCGAGATGACACTGGGTACAAGGATATGAAATGTATATAGCCAATTATGCTCGACTACAACAACAATGAAATATGTTCCCTAGTTTGAATTACCCGGACCAGGGCTCCCGTGGTGATTGATACCCCGTAACGCACCGTTTGCGCGTGATCATCGCTGTTACGGGCCATGATTCTTACATGCTTTGTTCTACATAATGTTGCAAAATAAGGAACGTTCATTAATTATGTCACACAAAAAGTGACTTTTTATCACTTTTTATTTGTAAAATATTTACAAATTAAAAAAAGATTTACAGATAATTTACAGATTTCTGTAAAAAATCTAACTGTGAAGTTTCTCAAACAGTCATTGATAATAACTTTCTGGCTTTTTTTAAACTGAATAGAACTGGTCAGTACTATATTGCCATTATCGACGATGTTCTTTTTTTCACCAATTAGTTTGCTTAGACAGCTCGAAAACAGTTTTTCATAAGCGCTATATACGACGTTTCTATGTCCAGAATGCGAGCAGGGCCACGGAAGCATAGCGACAGCCTTTCTAGATACCGGATTGACGAAGAAAATTGGTCAACGAGCTAATGAGTACCAGCCATTGGCTCACTCCGATCGGATTCAAGGAGGATGATTCGTGGTTTATGGGGCCCAGGTAACCAATAAGCATTAGCCTATGCAGTAAATCAACCCTAAATCTGCATTTCAGATGCTACAAGCTTTATATTAGCATTATATCAGCATCTTCAATGTTGCCTGTTGTAAAGCTTGTAGCCTGTAATAAGCATTTCGAATGCAAAATAACATTAATGAAACAGTATCATAGCATTGCAGTAGAGCAGCTGTATATTGGGCCAAAAGCGGCATTTATGTTGCATTTAAGGCGACTTAAATGCTTGATAGGCTGCCGTCAAGACGCTTTGCAACTGCCTATTGGTTACCTAAATAGGTAGGTAGGTGCTGGGTGTTGTTGTGGCTACCAGACCGTTACAAACGAATGATTATAGGGCTGCAACCTCGTCGGATGCGGTGAAGGCTAATGTCCTGCAAGATGTGAAGCGTGGTAGAGAGCCTACAAGGACCTACCGCAAATTTGAACAAATCTAAGACGCATACCTAGAAGAAATCTGAGAAAGCGTGCTTCAATTGTTGTAAGAGTCTGGTCATTCCGCAGCTAAAGGCTGGGCTACAATGGGGAGCGCAACGGCGCGGTGCGGTAGTTTTTGACATAAAATATATGGATTAACTGTCAAAATCTGCCGCAACGTGCCGTTGCGCTCCTCATTGTAGCTGGGCCTTAAGTGTCCAAAGAAAAGGTGAAACCATAGTCGAATGGATTGTGTCTTTGCGATTAGCGATGGTTAAACTGAAGCGTGGTACTTTGATCCGGGAACAACGTGTCCCGTAGGCTAGAGTCAGAACTACTTTGATGAAACGACATTGCAGCACGTGGTTAGGACCACGAACAATGGAAACATGAAAGTATTGGCAGTAGGAACGGTTGAACTACAGATTCCAGATGGCAAGATCCTACTCTCGGTAGGCGCGATCTGCCTGCCATACAAATCTTTACTGCGGAGAAGTGTGAGCTGATTTTTATCCAAGGTAAGCTAATTTGTATCCAGCAGTGAAGAAGGAAACCTGTACTGTGTGAATCAACCAGAGCGGACGTTTCTAACAAGCCAACAACGTGAGCTGTCACATTTTTACGGAAAATGATGTAATAAATTTACAGCTGCCCAGCAAAATTTACAGATTCGTTTCTAAACGGGTTTTTATTGATTTTCTCTCTTGATTTTTACATTTAGGATAATTAATGAGTTAAAGTGCTTGTTCATTTCCGTTTATTCAGATGAGAGTTTCAGATTTATTTGAGTGTTAATAAGCATTTGAAAAAATGTCTAAAAACTGCATACTTATCTATAATGCAAATAGAAAGACAATGGATCAACACACTTTTTTTCCACGATGTTTAAAATATCTTATGAATTTAGGCCGGTAGCGACCTAAAGAGTGAAGCGGTTACGGAATTTTGTTCAATATTTTGACAATTGATCTGTATGGAACGGAATGTCAACTTCACTTTCACGGAGGAATCAAGGTACTCAGAAATGGGTGTTTTTTCACCCACCTTCGAAATAAGTGGACTAACTCACAAGGTGGGTAAAAGCGTTTTACCCATAAGTGGGAACAAGGTCTGTACGTCAAAATAGATGTTTACTTTTCACCCATCTTCTCGAAGCGAGATTTTTTTTTTTGATGGGTCAAAAGTACCCATCTAACCAAAGTCGATTAAAAACTATTTTCTAAAATTGTTTAGGAAAATCTTAAGAAATTAAAAAAGGCATAAGCGCATTGTATTTAATTCTATATTAGCAATAATACATCTAGTAAAAATAATACATTTAAGTTCTAAGCGTTTACAGAAACGTGTGTCTAATATGAAAAATCACTTTCCTATCTAGCTTTCAGATAAATTCCAGCTAAGAATTCGGGAAACAACTTCAAGCATGGATGTGGTAAGTTTATCCCTTACCACATCCATGCTTGAAGTTGTTTTCCCGAATTCTTAGCTGGAAATAAAATTCAACACTAAAGTGAGGTGCAACGGTATAAAAATTGTACTTACTTGATCTTCTGACAAACTCTGAAGGATTTAAAATTTTACGAAGTAAATTTTCAACCGTATATGAGTGTAAAACACCCAACTCTGGAACGTCATGAAGCTGTTTCAAGGTGTGTACTTTAAGCTTGTAGTACACTGTTTGTCCAATAGCCAAATATTTGTCATAGGCAGATAGGCATCTGACAAACATCTATGATATCTGTCAGCTGTCTAGCTGCCTATGCCAAATATTTGGCTATTGGACAAACAGCGTACTACAAGCTTAAAAGTGACAACTTCCATTAGTTTGCTTACAAATTCCATTTTTATTTTTCGTTCGTTTCAAGGCCAGTATCGACCTAAAAAGTAAAGAGGTTACGGAATTTTGTTCAATATTACCGAGCGGAATTTTGGCAATTCGACACAAATTTTTCATTAGAGCCTAACTGACAAACGTAAACAATGGCTTCTTCCTTAAATTTCTCGTTATTGAAAACTCGCCTAATCAATCCACCACGATCATTTCGAAGAGGAAGTGTTCACCTATCCTATAGAATTGGAGGCTTACATGGGAAGCTTTTGTGCCACGAGAAATTTACGGAAGAAGCCATTGTTTACGTTTGTCAGTTAGGCCCTAATGAAAATTTTGTGTCCAATTGATCTGCATGGAACGAAATGTCACTTTCACTTACGGAATAATCGAGCGGAATATTTTTCCGAAAGTAAAAATGACAGCTCCCATTAGTTTGCGTTGAAACCTTACAAATTCAATTTTAATTTTTCTTTTCAGGTGGATCCTGCTGCAGAAATTTCTTTTCGATTCTTTACATTTCCGGAAACTTCTTCAGTGTCGTGTACTAATAAATCGACTGGTCGACAGTCGAGTTATTAGTGCACGATACTGACAAATTCTGCATATCGTAGACGAAATACGCGTATCTGTCAAAATAAGCAATAAAGGTAGTTGGAATTAAATAGAAATTACTAATTTTTCTTCTCATTTCTAGTAAAAAATAGATTTCTACCGCCAAACTGAACGGCATTAGGCTTGTTGAGCTGTTGCCGTAAATAAGAACTATCGAAAATAAGTTATCCACAAATTTTTCTTTCAAATCATATAAAAAATTAGGTGTTATTCGAACAAAAGGATGATTCTTTATTGCATGGGATTGAACTTGAACATTGTAAGAGCTGAAATTAATGTATTTTTTTCGCGAATTTGCGAATTTTTTATCGTCCTCCATCCAAATATATGCATCCGGTTGCTGCAAAACTTGCAAGTTCAATTTCCGGTTCCTTTGTGCTGCACGTTGCTTCTGTTCTGCACTTTGTTTGGCGATTTTTTGCTTCTTGTAGGTCTTCAGGTTGTTCCGTTTCTTGATACGTGGAATCATGCCGACGCTTATTCCCGATTTATTGGCCGAATCACGTATCGACATTGGTTAGTTCTTCCGAATTAGTTCCATCCATGATTCAGTTAAGAATTGGAAGATCCGGGTTTTCTGCCTCTTCCTGGCAGTTTATCCAAAGAACAGTGTTCCCCAAACTTTATGTATATGATGGATTTTACACTCGCGTGATGAATTCCAAAGCGCTTCGCCAATTATCGCATAGTTGTATAAATGTTGCAGGGTTTGATTCCCTGTCTAGTCTACACTGAAAATAAATCAATAATTTTTATTATTAAAATTGGCACTTAAATTGGTCAATTTTTGCTTCGAATTGAAATCATGTGAGCTAGTATGATTTTCATTTGCCGCACATAATTTTTAACACCCGTCACTTAACACACAGGTTCGTTTCCAATGAGGCTGATATGGTCCGCACATAATTTTCAATGGAGCGAAAAATGTCATTCAAGTGTGTTTCCCTTTGCCCTATTCTATCCATCTTCGCATTTCAAAGGAAAAAAAAATCCGTGCGCGAAAAACAATCAGCTGCTTTATCGTTCTAGAAGAAGAAAAAAATCCTGCAAAATCGAGAAGCAAAGTGAAGTTTACCGTGTGGTGGTTTAGGTACTTGGTTTACCAGCGGAAATCACTGAATTTTTTGAAGGTAATAAATTACAGTAGATGTGCTTCTTGGCCATGTCAACGGTGTTTATTGTGAATATTTACGATCTGCCGAGCATTTTTGCCATTCCCGCAGAAGAACTAAACGCGATAGCTTCAAAAAGTGATGAGGTTTTCACCTCTTTTATTCACACATTTCGTTTTATTACATGAAAAGTACAAAAAATCCAATACTAAACTTTTTATGAAAAAAATAAGTCCATGCACCTTTTCACATAAAACGTATTAAAAAACTCATTTGATTTTTGCTAGGACACGTTAATGCAATCCATGTACACTATAATTAATATTTTTTCAGCTCTTGCACTTAAAGACTATATATTTATTGCACATATGGTTAATTGAACACATTTAATAAAAAATAAATGCCGCACCAATACAGAGCAATAACTTTGCACTTTGTTTTAATCTATAGGTGATTGCACTTAAATATAAGGTGCTTTGTTTTTTGAGCGTAGCAATATTTCGCAGAGGATTTTTTTTTCGATTCCCTTGGCATACACAGAAAAAATAATAAATTACAACAGGCACGTAAAATGTCCACTCGTTCCATTCCAAGCCAAATAAGGCGTAAACAACGAAATTGTTTGCAATTTGTCATACAACAGGCTAGATTCAGGCATTATCTGGCTTAAATTTACATGAAATACCTTATTTTTTTTCTGTCAAATCTATAGATATAGCATTCTCTTCATGTGCATTAGACAACGCAGAAAATTAAATGTTCCTTTTTTATTTGTGTAGGGTATAGGCCAGTATCGACCTAAAAAGTAAAGAGGTAACGGAATTTTGTTCAATATTATCAAGCGGAATTTTGACAATTGATCTGCATGGAACGAAATGTCACCTTCACTTACGTGACAGCTCCCATTAGTTTGCGTGGGAACCTTACAAATTTTAATTTTATTTTTAGTTCCTTTCATGTGGATACTGCTGCAGAAATTTCTTTTCGATTATTTACTTTTCCGTTTCAATAAACGGAATTTAACATGTGTTTGGTATAGAAAAATAAATTTCTCTCGAACACGATACCGACGTTATGATATTACTTGCCATACAAATGCAAAAATGGTATTCTTTGAGTTTAACTTTCTTGTCCGTTTGTCGGTGGCAATATTACACAATGTACAAAGAACACAAAAAATCACATAATCATTGAAAAATACACACTAGAAACTTTCTTACTTTTCATGTGTGAAGTTGAAAATGTTTTGAAAAATCAAGTGAATCTTATGTGTCCAGTAAAATGTTAATGATTAGTTACGTATAATTTCTTTTTCTATGTGATATTTATGTTGACATAAAATATATGGATTGTCAATAGCTGCCGCAACGCGCTGTTCCGCTCCCCATTGTAGCTCGGCCTTGAGCCCGGTATCAAGAATAACACCGAGATCCTTAAGGTGCTGTACTCGAGTAAGGCCTTTGGCTCAGTTTTGATATTTTTGCTTCAAATTATGAATTTAAAGCTTTCATTTAACGTGTTGAAAGTGGGGTTTTCGCAAAAAATTTAAACATGGTTCTTAACTAGTATAAATTAACCCTTTGCTACTTGCTACTCTGCTTGGCACACAGGAAATTTTATTGATTTTCAATTGATTATTCACTTTTGATTTATTTATCAAATTGGTTATTTTGTTACGTAACGATTTAAAAACTCTCCCTCCCCTATATGTCACAATAAGTAACGGTTGCTCAACCCCCCTCTACCCCTTCATGCGTTACGTAATTTGTGCACAAAGCCCTAGTAAACGCGAGCAGATTCCGTTAAATTCCACGAGCTAATATGGTACTGCAATTTGCACATTGCCCTCGTTATGATTTGTCTCATTTGAGGCCAATTAATCGACGTTGATGTTTATTTTTTGGCCTGGTTTTTTTTTGTAAAACACGCAGAAATAGTCAATCACGGATTACCCAGAAATTTTCATAGAAAAAAGAAAAAAAATCAAATAAAAGTAGCAAGACACAGAAGATCATCATATTTGCAATGGATGTAGACTCAAATTTGTGTACAAATACAACTTGTAGAAGAAAAACCCCGTTTAAATCAAAACATTTATGATAGATCGTTTCGAATTACGTAGTTGTTTAAAGCTCTGACCCCGAATAAACACAGTGCAATCAATCATGCCATCTAAGAACGATGTAGATTCTTACATGAGGAAGCAATCTTCTCTTCCCGAGAACAACGTCAGTATTCTTCCACTTCAATCGATCATTCTCAAAAAGGCGTAACAACACGATCCAAAACAGGAATTCCAAGTACTTGTGGTATCGTTGTACCTTATACTGAACATTCCTCTTTTCACGATCTGAGAATTAATTGAACCACCGTTCGTCGTCATTCACCCACGAAACGCCACACTAACAATTTGCACAAAACCTTTTAAACATCCACCAGACGGAGCTCAGTTGATATAAATATAAGATCTGCTGAATACATATTGCACGCATCATGACATCATTAGGTTTATTCCACTTCTGTTGAAGTCAACCAGAAAAATAGAAGAAATAAAGTAAAGGGACTTCTTTCAAAGTGGGTATCTTCAATGCGGCAAAAGGAACACAATCCCACGCCATTTAACCAGATGTGTTATGATCAGCGCACATCCGTTTTGGTCATCGTAGCAGGCGCGTTTTTTCCTCCTCTCGAATAAATAACTTGGTCAACGAGCTCCGCGCATTGCTGATCGGTATGAAACAAATGGGTTCTTTCTCCACTTCTGCGAGAAGTCAGAACTGATGTGCTGAATCAACCACTACTGAAGGTGACGACCTTAACATTGAGGATTTCCATCGAATCATTCTGTAGCAGTCATACGAAGCTACGATCAAGATTGTTTATTCATCATCCCTGTTAAAAATAGAGGGTTTGGTGTGATGTTGTGGTGTTTTCTGGTACCATCCCCGGTCATGAGAAAGTTTACAAACAATGGCCAAACAAATATAAAAAATATTAAAAAAAAAACAATTAGGTGAATTTCCGTTATCAATCATTCCGTTGTTTTTGCAGGTATAGAGATTGAGTCTAAAAATATTGATTACCACCTTGTTAACATTTGAGTTTTCTGGGTGAATAAAATCATGAATGAGAACAATGGGCATTTGGATGATAATAGATTCATTATCTGAATAATTGAATGAATCTTCGTTGTAACGGACGGAAGAAACTCACGAAAGAGACCATTTGTAATGAGGTCTATAACTTTTAAGGTAAATTAATGATCACTCACCAGACTCCCAGTTTGGCGACGTTGTGAACAATAATTTGATTGAAATAAACCAGAAATAACTGTTGATATGAAAGAGTACGATAAAACAATTTTTTACTAAATTATTCAAAGTTTGTTGTTAAATATCTCAACAATTAAGCAGCATTTGTAAAAGGAATAAACATTTGGTTTGACCGGGTTCGTTATTCATATGATATGTATTAATAATGTAATACCTTTTCTAACTAATATACACCGTTTCCAACATATTCTCATGCCAAATCAAACTTCCAGTATATCACAAAAGTTATTCGGATGTTATTGGTAATTGTTTTTATTGAAAGGTAATCCACGTACATTTGCGTTGTACGCGTGTATTTGTGATGATTTTAATGTGTTCACAAGGAGCAATGAGGTCTATCCAGGTGGAGAAGAAGTGGTTAAGTTGTATTAGTGTAATGCAAAATACTGTCATTGTGTTCGTGAGATGGTGCACAGACGGTTTTTGGTAAACATGCGTGACGTAGACCTCCAAAAACAATTTACAACAGCAGCAAATCACAAGATGGAATGTCTATTTTCGGTAACTGGAATAGCTTTTAAAAGGTTTCGGCTGAAAAATGCCATTTTGTGCACCAAAAGGATGCGGAAAAAAACTTAACTTGCTTTGTTATCATTCGCTTGTTTTTGGAGTTTTACGTAACTACCCGAAATCATGGATTGTTTACACATTTTTCGTTACTAATACCGACATACACCCTGCTCTTCGCCACCTGTATAGACCTCAATGCACAAGGAGTGAGTCGTTCAGCATAATATCTTTTGTGCCTATTTTTGTTTAGTGTGCCTCTAAGCGTTACACGGTAAGCTTCCTTTACCCATTAATGTGTACAATTTATTATTATTGTTATTCCTCCTGTGCATTTTTTACGCATTTTATTGAAAAACGGCGTCCACCCATTTAAATGGGTAGACCCCGTATTACGGTAAAATGGGTAAAAATTTCCACAGAAGGAATAACAATAATAATAAATCGTACCCATTAATGGGTAAAGGAAGCTTACCGTGTATGATGAGCCCTGATGCTCCAATCTTGGTGCAAAC
This sequence comes from Aedes japonicus, assembly GCA_034211315.2. Classification (NCBI taxonomy): domain Eukaryota; kingdom Metazoa; phylum Arthropoda; class Insecta; order Diptera; family Culicidae; genus Aedes; species Aedes japonicus. The sequence goes on from JASCZW010007254.1 coordinate 18,518, forward strand.
AGGTGCCCATGTGTTTCACACGCTCATCTGGTTTCACTCAAATTTGGGTAACTTTAACTTAAAAAACTTAAAACCGGGCGTACCCTAAATTAAGTTTCATTGCCACAACTCAATTTTGAGTAATCCTGATATTTATTTAGTTTTAAGTCAAACTTACTCATAAAATTAAAATAAAAATTTACGAAAATGAGTATATTATAATTGGCCCTCGCATAAGATGCGAACAAATCAATGAAGCCCTATTAAAAGAAACGGTAGAATTGCATTTTATTCATTTTTCATTTTATAACCAAAACATAAACAAACTCAACAAAATGTCAAACAGCTGAACAGTTCAGTGAACTTAAAAACAAATCTTAAAAATTGAGGGAAAAATAAATTCTTTCGAAATGTACACTAAATGCTTCATTCTGACATTATCTATTGATAGAAAAATATAGCATATCAATAATGTTCCTTGCATTTCATGTGCTGCTGATTCAAGATTTACTGACTTTTCAGCTATTTGAAAACTCAGTATACATCTACCAACCTCAGTAAAAGAAACTTAGTGTGTATAGTGCGCCGGCCTTCATCGGATCCGCGATACAAATAATGTGTGGGTGGATAGCATTCGTCATCGATGCCATGTATTCGTTCAGTTGATTGCTCGCTGAAACATTTAAAATAATATAAATACTAAACTAACCATCATTTTGAATGCAGAATTTACCTTCTCCATCGGAAGAACAATGTTATTCCCGAAAGTACCTCTTCAAATCGTCGACATAACCACGAAAAAAATATCCGCAATCAAATATGTTGCAGCGGAAACCTATGATGATTTTATATTAATTTCCGAAGCACAAATTCACGAAGACACTATTAGTTATTCGACGCCATTTTATATTGTTGAAAATGTAGTTAACTCAAAATTGAGTTCGGCAAAATTTTCTTGCGTGTTGAGTAGCAATAACTCAAACTCATAAAGTACGATTACTCAGTGTTTGACGTTTTAGATATATTTATAAAATTGAATCTAAGTCACTCAAAATTGAGTTAGCTTGGATGAGCGTGCACGGCCGTTTGACAGTTCAAACGTTATGTTTTGGTTTAGCCCCACACTTATGGCTGGCCCACAATTCTGGATCAACAATAGAAAAGGGCCCATCAACATTTATAAACAATCACTTCTGAGCCTATTTCCTCGCAAAGCGTAGGCCACCCACGCAAACCAATACCATCACCATGTAGGAGAAGGTTTCCCCTACACGATGATTCTGTAGGTTTGCGTGTGTAGCTAACGGCTTCCGAGAAAACGGGCTCAGAAGTGTTTGTTTACAAATGTTGATGGGCCCTTTTCTATTGTTGATCCAGAATTGATAAGTTGCGGTTGAGTTTGCGTAAATTTGACAGTTTTCCCATAGGTTTTTTACGTCAACGCATCCGCAACGTATCAATTGTGGGTGACCCTTTACATGCTCAGAACTCCATCTCTTTCTTTCGTATTACTATCAACTTTTTGTCAGCAGCGGATCTAGTCAAAATTGAGTAGATCCACTTTACGAAAATTGAGTAACTTTTCCGTGTGAAAAACGGTATAGTATACGAAGAAAGGAGTTTTGAGCGTGAGAAAATAACACCGAACTCGGCTGAATTTTCTACCGAACCACATCGGCTACCAACAAGAAACCGAATAAATCGTTTATATATACTGTTTTCGGGTGTATTTTTTCAGTCAAACCCAAGTTTCGGTTACTATATAACATATTTGACAGATACAAATGAAAAATGAACCGAACAGTACGATAAAGCAGGGATATTAAAGAGTTCAGTACACGAAAACCGAAAAAACTCGGTAAACTGAACCGAGTATTATTCGCTGAATATTCTCAAACGTCAAAAAATTCTCTTAGAGATATTTACGCTACGGTTATTTCTACCGAAAAACTCGGTTATTTTAGATAACTCGGTAAGGCCTGAAAAATCGTTAGCCATTTTATCTCATGTGCGCACGAATAATGTCTGTTTGCAAAAATTCTCCGTACTGTGTTTTTTGTCCGGTGAAAATGGAAAACATTACCGAGAGACTACAAAAGGGGGATGTAGGTTTAGTAATATATGAGGATTATTTGCATCAATAAACAATATAAAGGGTGTCCACGATGAAATTGCCACACACAAAATTGATTCGCAAAATTCGAGTTTTCATCCGATTGCCATCCAATTTTCAGGGATTGAGAAATAACTATTAAACTTCATTTTACCATTTTACTCGTATTTTATTTACAGTCCATACGCAAATGCCCGCACCTTGGCCTTAACCCCGGCCATAAGATTCTGCACAACCTGTGAATCAACCGTTTTTTGCATGTAAACCCATACTTTTTTCAGTTCCTCGACTGTCTTCACTACCTTAGGTCGTTTAAGAAGGTGCTGCTTCATAATCGCCCAGTACTTCTCGATGGGGCGGAGCTCCGGTGTGTTGGGAGGGTTGAACATTTTCGGCACGAAATTGACCTTATTGTCCACATACCACTTCAGCACGTCCTTGGAGTAGTGGCATGAGGCCAAATCCGGCCAGAAGATTGTTGGGACGTTGTGGGCCTTCAGGAGAGGAAGCAGCCGCTTCTGGAGGCACTCTTTTATGTACACCTGTCCGTTCATCGTGTCCTGGGTCACGAAAGGTGCACTCCGCTTCCCGCACGTGCAGATGGCTTGCCAAACCAGGAATTTCTTCGCAAATTTGGACATCTTCCGCCACACTTCCCTCAGTTTTCCAACAGCAGTGGTTAGATTTTGACACAACATAAAACAACTAGGTAGAATCGAACCATAGACTAACTCTTAGACTAGTAAGTCCCGAACAAATACGATTTTTTTCTTGGCTCAGTCAGTACTAGCACATCGGTCCCATATTGATTGTTGATCGAACTCCCAAGAGCTAAGGCTAACAACTGCATCACAAATTTAGTTTTTTTTTCTGTTTTGCGATCTTCTACACAGAGCAAACTATTCGTATCACCATCATAAGTTTTGCTTCTAGAATTTCGACAAAATACAAATAAATGATAGCCATGAGATTATCATATGATTTTGCGTCTTCTAATGAGAACATTAATTTTCATAATATCATTTGGAATAACACATGGTTTTTAGCATTTTTTTTGTCATGACTCATGAAGTTTCCCTCCCAGTCCTCAAATGCTAGACATTTATGCCTTTCCCTAAATTTGTGAGCGGCTGATTTTACAAATCGACAAATAGTTTTGTAACTAATGAAACTCTCCTAAACTCGTAAAATATCCTAAATTCTCGTGCACTCCCCAATATTCTCAAAGGACTGCGAGAGAGATACTCAAAATCATGGAATCTATGGACCTGGGTGATTAGTGATCTAATCCCGAACTAAATGATCCTTGAGTGTGGGAAAACATGAATATTGAGCCGTCTAACGAATGGTGACCGGGTGAAAATAAATTAATTTCAAAATATGGAATTTTCCACATTGTGGCTGCCACTGAGGCTCAGGGTGGTCAATGGTCAATTCCACTGATGACAGGGCAATAAACATGAAAAAACACGAAGATTGTGGCGTCCACCCGAGTAAAGTCTATCATCATAAAAATAGCAATTCGAAACATTATTTTGATATCATCATCAATTTAAAATCAAAATATGACTTCTCTTCACAATTGTCAAATTCTTTATCACATTTAGTTTTCATCTTGCTGAATCTTGCGTTCACTTTTCTTTGAGAAAAGTCGCTTTGTTTTCATTGTCTTGAAAGATTATCAACTAGAATACTCATTTTGATATAAACAGGAAAAAAAATGTTCAGCATATTGACTTTTCAATTTGCTCTGACTGATAGCAGGATCAGTTTTAAATTTGATGTCACAGGAATAAATTTTTGCTATCAATTTTGATCTTTTAACCGTTAAAACGACCAAAACAACCGCAACCTGAATAATCATCATCGGCAATTTCACAACATCATGGTGAGTTTTCAATTCGATCTCAAACTCTTCTCGGGTGAACTTGGAACTGGGTGAACGTTCTGGTGCGCACTAAGGACCATGTTGATCAATAAATTATTACCGGGCTAAAATTATCTTGACCATGAAGAATCACGAAGATCACGTGGTTTTGGTGACCCTTAAGATAAATTTATCCAGTGGTTATTCCGGTGTTTCTAGAGATTTCAGTGATAACATAGTATGTAATGAGCATGAAAAATAAAGAAAGTTGAGCCGTTGAACTGACGGTTTTGGTAAAAACATTTGGTTGAGGGTTTCTTCCGTGGAAAGCCACCAATCAACAGGGTGGTCAATGGTTTATTTTCGACCTGAAATAATCTTGGTCATGAAAAGTTATGAATATTGGGCCTCGAAACCACGATTTTGGTGCAAAAACTGAGTAGTAACAATTACTGGTTTCTCCGGAGGACATTTCGACGGCCAGAGTGGTCAATGGTTAATTTCCGACCTAACATAATCTTGAGCACGACAAATCACGAAGATTGAGCCGTCGAGAGTATGGTTTTCGTGCAAAAACTAAATAGTCGATTTTACGGGTTTCTCCGGGAGACATTCCGGTGGCCATTGAAGACCAAGATGGTTAATTTCCGATGATCAATGATGAGTATCCAGTTATGAGCCAGATTCCGTTTTGCGCTTTTACTTTTAAACTTGAAAACCACCGGAATCACATGAAATTTGACGCGAAATTGCTTACATTTTGTTTTGGCTTAAGGGTTTTACATATGCTTTCGACCGTGAAACGATATGATGTCCGTGAATAAAAATAATCCTTCTTTTGGATAGCAATATCAAATTTAAGGGAAGTTATTGAAAATAACGCATGTAATCATAGGTAATCATCAAGTAATTATGAGTAATCATACGTAATCATACGTGATCATCAGTAATCACAATAATCTTTGTAATCACTGAGTAATCATAGTAACTTTGAGTAAAGTGACAAGTAATCGATGCTGTTGGAAACCGCTTGTCTGTTGGTTTCAGAAGTTGTCTGCATCCTATTCGGTCCATGCCTGTCGTCGCTAGCAGTCTACGAAGTCACCTTCTACTTGATCGATTCAGATTTCCTCGTTGCGCACTTCTTCTTGTGCCTGTCGGTTCGTTTACGAGCATCATTTTAACTGGGTTTTCGTCCGATATTCCTACGACATGCCCAGCCCACCGTAGTCGACCGATTTTTTCGGCATCTAATGCAATTCGTGTTTTATGCACCACCTCCACGTTCCGTCTTCCATCTGCACTCCACCGTAGATCGTACGCAACACCATCCGTTCAATGACACCAAGATCGCGTTGCTTCTCCAAAAGCGTTGTCCATGTTTCGTGGTCGTAAGGACTACCTGTCTAATTTATGTCTTGTAGATGGTCAACCTTGTAGTTTGGCGAATTTTGTTTGATCTAAGCGTTCTTCGGAGTCCAAAGTAGGCACGATTATCAGCCATAATGCGCCTTTGTACCTCTCTGCTGGTGTCGTTGATCTGAAATCGTGGTGGAAGGCTAACATTATCTTCTCGGGAGCCTCATCATTGTTTTCAACGCATTAATCATAAGCCCAATCCTAATTGTTTCAGCTTTAAGTCTGATGTACGTTTCTGCCATCGTTTCAAAGTTACCATCTACGATATCAACGTCCTTGGCGAAGCCAAAAAGTTGGCCAGACTTTCTTAAGGTTCCCGGTATTCGAATTACACTTTCCAATGCCATGTTGAATAGGAAACACGACAATCCTTCACCTAGCCATAACCCTCGGCATGGTGGTGGTTTGTAGTGTTTGCAATTTAACATGCTATTTAACAGCGGCTTGTTGGGCCTTCCTCCAACCCCCTGTCTCGCCGGAAGACCTTTGTGTACAGCACTGTTTAGAGTCCCAAGCTGGGACAAGGACGATGATCAGCCGCTCCTTACATGGAGAACAGACGTTGTTTTGAGCTACCCCTGACATGAGGAATAGAGCCTCTGATAGACTACACTAAATTAAAGACTGCTGCCCCCCTACCCTGTTAGCATATGACACCGGGGTTTGTTACCCGATCTTTCCAATGGTTACTCATACCCCTGTCGACACCACGGGGATGTACACAGAAAAAATAACGAATTTATGTTGTTAAATTGTTTGCAATCTTTCATATGCCATACAACATAGTTTGCAATCTTTTATACAACTGACTAGATTCAGGCGCTAACTGACTCCAATTTACATGCAATATCGTATTAATTTCTGCCAAATTTAGCATTCCCTGTTTCTTTCAAAGTGCGTAGGCATAGGAGTTACTGAACATGAGGCAAGGGATAACAGATGGATTTATCTTATACCTGCAGATACGCAAAGTCAATTACCAACCTCCCTTTTTCATGTTTTGTATATTATTCAGAGCCGCTAAATCAGTACTAACATTGTTGAAAAGAGACAAGATTTCAATTGTTGTCCAATGTGCTATTGGCTGCCATTCTGAAAGAGTGTAAACAGCTTCATCGTCTATTTTCCAATGGTTTTAACTAAATCTACCTTAAGACGTAGTCAAACCGATATTCCATACATAAGACTCCCAAGTTTTTTAAAGGAGTGTTCATCTTTCTTTATGGTATTCTTGAAGAAGATAACTTGCACCAGTGCGTTAAGATGGTTCCTTCAAAGACTATGTGCACTTTATTCGAACCAAACGGTATAAAGGACACTTTTAGCAGCATTTTTAAGATGAATTCATCTTTACGAACAATAATGTTTTGAAATTGGAAATATCTTCCCAACATCATGGGATCCCAGTAGTGTCCTGGGCATTGGCAAAACCTTGTGGTAGCTTAATAACTACCATGTTCCAGGGCTTATCTGGATCTTTACCCAAACGGGAAAGATGCAAACCAGTGTTGCCAGGGGTGATGTGGACCAGAAGTGCATTTGAACCCACTAGTAGTAGCATATTAAATTTTAATTCGACACCTGTTCTTATTTTCATACAATATGTATAGAATATGCATACTTTAATTATATTACTGCTATTCAAAGAATCGTCTATTAATCTCAACACTTTTATTATTACTGAGTTTTATTATGAGTCTGCAATTTTCTGGAGAGCATCACCACACAGATTCTACATTTGGTTAGGCTGTTTTTGGCAGAGGAGCGAATATGTTTGTATACTTCAAGAACAAAAAAAAGAAACAAAAAGAGCCTGGTAGGGTCACAGTGGAAGCAAATCCGAGTCTCATGACGACGCAACTTGCACAGTCAGGCATCTTGGCCTCTGGTTGGAACAAAACCAAGTAGCCGCCCAAGAAAGACCTACGTGTACGAAGCACATGTATGTTCCCAACAAATCAAAAGTAATAACAACAGTGTGGGTAAGTAAATCAGTTAACAATACCAAAACTACACTTGAATCGCACGCATAATCACTTGAAAATTTTCAAAAACTAACCCCAATTCTTGCAATCCTATGGGGATAAAAAAAAAACATCATGGAATCCCAGTTGTGAACAGCAATTTCTGCTACACTCCCGCGTCACTTTACTCAATTTTTGAGTACAATTGTATGCTATCTCTTTTTCTCTCACGAAAATGTTACTCAATTTTCGTAAAAAGTGGATCTACTCAAAAATTGAGTTGATCCACTTTTTAACGAAAATTGAGTAGCATTTCCGTGTGAGAAAAAGAGATAGCATACAATTGTACTCAAAAATTGAGTAAAGTGACGCGAGAGTGTAGAACCAAAGATGTGAAGAGAATGTATCGATACAAATGGAACACAAATTTCTGCGTTCTAATTCGAGAACTAATCAAACAAATGTACCCAAATTTGGCAAGTGGAGGTTTTTGACGGCAAGAAAAAAACTCATACCGAAAAACAAACAGAAACGTGTCAGTTCTATTAAATTTTCATTCAAGCGATGCAAACATAGCAGCGCCCTCATCAGGTTCAGCTAGTAATCATATGAAAAAAATGGTGTTTTATTCAAACAAATGGATGATTCTCTATTGTTCGGGATTAAAATAGAACATCATGAAGTCTGAATGATATCAATAATATTCTTTACCGAATTTGCGATTTTTTTTATCGAATACTTTTTATCAAGTTCCGGACAAGTGTTTCATCACATTTTTTGTAAGCTTTAGCCCCAATTTTTCAACTCCTGCATATTCTCAGCTGCTTTATCTGTTCTTTTTTATGAAGCTGAGGGCTATTCAGCGGATTGATGTCTTTCTCAACGAAATCTGTCTTTCTCTAAACGAAATCACATAAGTTCGAAACATTAGCTATAGTGTTGTCAAAATTTCAGACAAATATATTGATAATTGACAAAGTTACAGAGGGTTGAACAACGCGTTTTTTGGAAGCCAAATTTTGCTCGGCTTTTTTTTGCTACTGAGTGTAGGTCTCGTCGCCCATCTAAATGCATCCATCCGGTTGCTCCAATTTCTGGGTCCTTGTTGCTGTGAGTGCTTCTGTTCTTCACTTTGTTTGGCGATTTTCTGCTTCTTGTAGGATTTTAGGTTGTTCCGCTTCTTGATACGTTGACTCATTCCGACGCTGGTTCATTTGATTTGTTCTTCCGAATTAGAGCTACCACTTTCTGATCCAGTTTAGGGTTGGCGAGGAAGGGGACGGGCCTGGGATTGAACTCCCGACCATCTGCTCAGTAAGCAGAACGGGTAACCACTAAGCTACCCAGCCGCGTCATTTCGATGCCAGGTACCATTTTTGCATTAAAAAGTTTGATTGTGTGGCAACCCCAGCAGAAGAAAATAACAACCTTGGTATTTCAGAGCACAGCTTAAGTAGTTAAATATCTAAGTAAAATATCTATGGATTGCAAGCAAAATATCTCTCGAATAAAAACCTTGTTACTTGGGATACTTGGGAATACCTGAGAGTCACTACTTGGGTTTTATGGTACCTCAATTTGGTATTTGCATGACATTGTGGGAACATTTTATGCTATTATTATCAAACATTTTACCTGTTATGCAGCGCTCTTAAATACCAAGGCCAGTTATCGAGACCAAGCCCAGGGAGTCGAGAAATTTTCCTAAACGAAAAATTTCTAGACCATACCGAGAATCGAATCCAGCCACCTCTGGCATGGTGTTGCTTTGTAGCCGCGCCTTTAGCAACTGAGCTAAGGGAGAATCTAAAGTACAGAGTTCCATAAACTTGATTTTGATGGAATTTACTTGCATGATGAATTTTAAAGCGCCTTGTCAATTGTCGCTTAGTAACACCATTTTTACGTAGCCATGTGTCAAAAACCTTAATTTTCACGTCGTTTTCAATGCACGACATTTTGAAAATGAAGAATTTAAGCCGTGCAAACTAGTAAACAAACGAAAGATGACAGTCAAACGCAGAGCATGCTGTGGTGAACACATTTAAACTATCAAAAATACACGCGTACTACGCAAATGTACGTGGATAGCTTTTTTTGATACATTCCTTATAGCTTAGCGAAGACTTTCACTCCTTCGTGCAATATTTCAAAAATTGTAGTTATTTGAAGGAGTCCGGATTAATGAGGATATAGACGTTATGAATCGATTGTTTTCACCCTTCAATTTACCATATACATACTACACAATTACTATACGATACTGTAGTTATCCATGTTTTGAATAAATTTCCGAGTGTCGTCCTGCCCCATTGCCATCTGGTGTGGTTTGTTGACCAATTTTTATTTGTGTGATGTGCAGAAGCTCATCGTTCTGCTATATGGAAAAAATCTCAAGCAACTGTTAATCTTCGCGAGATGAAACGGTATTATATGATATTGTGATCGCGAATTCGGTTTCACGGAATTGCACTTAGCGACTTTTTACAAATTAACTGTTATGCAAACACAATTTCTTTTCTTAGCCTTTCACTGCTCAACTAATGCCATGTTTAATTATTATACGAGACATCGGTGTTCAAGCAAGTTAGTTAATATTTTGATGTTGTGTCCTTTGATGGGAATTTGTGGGAATTTGAGCTATGCATTCATTGGGCAAATCGAACTAAAGCGGTAACTCAAGAATTGCTTGAAAGAAGTTTACTGATATCTGCAAATGAGATAATTCGCGAAAACAAAATTGCTTAATATATCAAAAACAGTAGAAGTAATCAAGATTAAATCACGGCCTTGTATCCCGTCCCATGATACGTCTAGCAACTGGAATGAATCTGCATTTAAAATAACTAAACTTGTTTTACAGGAACGTACGCAAATTATTCCCTTCCGTTCTAAATAGTTTCAAAGCATATGAAGAAACTAAGTTCTCCAATTCTAAAAATCCTATTTATTATTTATTATTGAACGCATGGGAGTAGATCTTGCCGATCTTCAAATTTCCCACACTCAGCTAAAGAAATTTGTTATTAAATTCATCCAATCAGAATAATAAATTTTGAGTCTGAACTTTGTCATCCCGCTTCATGCAACCCAGGTGACACCATCCTTCCAGTTCCATAGCGATAATTATTACCTCCATAGAGTCGTGCGTTTCCCGAGTAAACAAGTACGAATTCATTGCTGGAATCGTAGATAATCGGTTACTGTTAATTAAATCTTGCAATTCGTGATACAATCACCGCCGCGAGAGCCGGTTTTCTGCTGCTGCGGCGGAGAATAATGAAGAGAGTACAACCGGTCGGAAACTTTGTACGACTATCAGCGACTTGAAGAGCACGTGGTGGCGGTGGCGGCGAGTCCGAGTCAGAGCCAAATCGCAACGAGAGTCAGCGTGGAGAGCAACTCCCGCGAGCATGAGCGTGTTGATCTCTTCTTGAGGGGTCGCCAGGTATTTGGCAAAACTCCGCTGCCTTGTTTGTGTATTTTAAAACATGATTTCGACATTGTAACCTGCTCAGTTAGTATTTGCACGTCGTCGTTGTCGGAAGAGAAATCACCTCTTAGTTGTTCGTAGAGGGTAGAAGGGATACTCTAGCACCAGAACTGTAGGCGATCTCCGGTTGTGTGCGCGCGTGAGCCACTGCGAAGGGAGTGTTTATTCTATTCGGTGATTAAAATCTAGACACCTCATTAGGTAACGGATCGTGATCGGCAGAGAATCGAGTGAGGATAAATAGTGTCGTGAAAGTTTTTTTGTTCTATTCTATCGGTGAAGAATCTGCAATCTAAAATAAAAACAACTGACAACGAGTCAACAATGAAGCGACTCAATCCGAAGATGATGTTCTTTGTTCTTCTGCTGGCGGTGACGATGCCGCCACTAGTTCCTGGTCAGCAGTATACCGGCGTAAAATGTAATTAGTTTTATATTCGTTTTGTGATTTGTATTTTTAATTCGTCTCAACGGGAGAAGCATGCGAAGCGCAAAAAGTGTGGAATTTCCCAGAAAGTTTGCTTGCTGACGGTTGACTTTGCTGGGTTCGCGAAATGTTCCCATTTTGAATCGTCATGGGAACTAATCAGCTGCCCGGAAATAATTAATCCAACCCGTCTCTTATCTGGCAGAACGCCCATTGTCTTGATTTTTTTTTGTTTAATTTGCAATTGGTCTCAACTTCCAAAAGTTACAGCTGAATTTAAAGTCCCATATGATTTCACAAGAAAAAAAAGGACTATCAAAAATCGCCGCGCTTCTGCGCACTAATCGCGAGTTGCTTTTATAGCGAAGGTCCAAAAACGGCATCACCGCCAAGGACAACATGCTCACCTCTCTGAAGTGGACTTAAGTATGCAACACAGGATGGGACGAGGAAAGATGATTTGGTCTGCCGTGGTTGCTGTTTCCATCGGGTTTCTCGCTTACTATCGAAGTCACCCACCTTCGGATGATGTTTTGAAAAATGCCTCGCTCGCCGTTGCATCGCCACCGTTCGATTGGTGCGATAAATTCAAATTAATCTAACAAGGGTAAATTTTTACATTATTGACTTCCTAGAACCTGTTCAGGCTTACGAAAGGCTTTTCAATCTTCCAATAGTTTATGATACAGCATAACATTGATATCACATCAAAGTGGATGCACTTCAACCTCATCAAGAATACGTTGAAATTTTCGACATACTAAAACATTTATATTCTGTTTGTTTTATCATTATATTTTCAAATGTATTAATGTGTTGGTACATTCCTCGACGTAGCAATCACTCTGATGTCACCCTAATGTTTATATGTTTTAACTTTTACCTGCTGTTAATTTTTTTTGTCTGTTTTTGTTGTTGGTTCTTACATGTTTTCTTGACTTGTTTTGGTGATTTTTAATTTGAAAACTAATTAGCTTTGTGCACTTTTTAGTCATGGGCAGTGCTGTTTATAGTCATTTCGACTCTATGCGATTTATTTGACAATGACTCGATCCAGTTGTGATAACTTGAAATGAGTAGAAAGACTAGTGTTTTCCATTAAGTTCCAACTACTTTTATTTCTTATCTTATCGGATATGCTTATCAACAATGTGCAGACTTCTTCAGTGTCGTGTACTAATAACTCGACTGAACACAACACTGAAGAAGTCTGCACATTGTTGACGAAATACGCGTATTTTTATCAAGATAAGCAATAAAGGTAGTTGAAATTAAATGGAAAATACTAATCTTTCTTCTCATTTCTAGGTATTTCACTAAACAGCTCACACTTTCTTGTATTCAGATGCTGATGTTTGATGAAATTGTTGTGCTTGATCGATTCCATAAATTTTTCTGTCAATGTATTGCTCTAAATTCAACATCTCAAGCACGAGAGCGGGATAACCGATTTCACCATTAAATACCATTTAAATAAAACAGTGAATATATTATTCTCAAAATTACAGCTAGGGCAATGCACAGTTAGAAAAAAATGTAAAATTAGCCATTATAAACTATATTCAATCATTCATTTTCTGAGCCAAGTTAGCGGAAAAGTAATCCATCTGAGTAGAAATGACTAAATCCGATCCACGTTAAATTTCGGACACCAAAATAATAGCAGCAAAAAAAAAAATTAAACATAATTCAACAAAATCTATTGTTTAATTCACAAAAAAAAAAGTTGTATCTACACACTTAAAAGTTATTAATTTTACTCAGACGTAGTTCATGTTTGTAAAAAGTCGGGCACCGTAAACCAAGATTTTGTGTAAAATTATGTCTCTTGAAACTGACACATACGCAAGTCGACAAAAAGTGTGTGTGATTGAATTTATTTTCTCATCTCTTTCAACTGCTAAAGGACGCTCGCATGTGTCGCTCAGGGCACCAAAATTTACATGACATTTTGGTAGTGTGTTCATTAAAGTTACAAGCTTACCCAGGTAACCTGGTATGGATAAATAGACATTAAGTATATCATGTAATAGAAATGGTCTACTTTGATTGACGACAAAATAAATCAAATTACAAAAAAATGATTAAAATTTTAATCTTTCTCTCTGTAAAATTCGTGTGGTACATCCGCCATTAGGTATCCTCAGATATGCCCGCCGTGATGATTTTACATCTTCTCTTGAAATCATCGGTATCATTTGCTTATTTCTTAGTTTCGAAGAGTTTCCGCTTAACTAGAGCCCAGTACTTCTCTATTGGGCGAAGTTCTGGACAGTTTGGTGGATTGGCTGTTTTTGGCACGCATTTGACCTCTTGTACCTTATACCATTCTAGGATGGATTTAAAATTGTGATAAGAGGCCAGAACTGAGCAGGAGAGTCGTGAATTTTGATAAGCGGTAGCAACCGCTTCTGCAGACAATCTTTCTCGTACGCATCCTTATTTAAAAAGCCGGTAAAGACGAAACTTTTAGAATTCCGACCACAACTACATATGGCCTGAAAAATCAAATACTTCTATGGGAACTTGGACACCTTCTTAGTCCCAAAATGCTTGGCAACGGTGTTCATTTGCGATGCGGTCTAAAGGTCCAACATTTTAAACCCGGAAGCTGTCCAAAGTCTTCGAGTACGTATGTTTCGTTGTCCATGATGATATGAGAAAATTTTTGCAAAAATGCTGGAAATTTGCTGGAAATCGAAAAAGCAGATTATTTGTTTGATTTTTTTTTTCAAAAAATAAAATGAACAAATTATTTAAAACAATATTTTTGTTGGCTTTTTGTGAAGTATTCTACAAGAAGATTACATTTGTGTTCAATAGTTTTGTTTTCACACTTCGACAGAGAACAAATAAATAGCATTCATATGACTCTTTTTCAAGTGATTCCAAAAGGATCTGTGTATGTTCACCGGGCCCTTATAAACATGCAGGTTTGAGGGAATTTGGACGTGTTTCATGAAATTGCACACACTTTCGCTGTGATTTCCACAGTCACACATAATTTTTTCAAACGTTTTCAAAACGTACCTCAAAATGTTCAACTTTTAACTACCGTACCTAAACGTTCACAATATGGCGGTGACAACTTTAACATTCTGACAAGACAAGCTGAGCGATGATGGTAAATAGTCTTGAGGTTATGTAAATTTCAAGCGTTTGCGTTAGAAAAATAAGAGCGTGTCGTTTAATTAATGTTATCGATTGCAAACATGAATTCAGGCTAGAATATTATCAACAATAAATATGCAACTAGCGATTTTAAATTGGTTCACTGTTGTAGAACCCCTTGGTCCGAAGTACACCTTGAACCAGCACTTGTTATACATATTTGCGCCTTTGTTTTGATTTGCTGTGTTATTATGACAGAATATTTGAGAGTGTTCGTGTGAGTTAATTATGGGGCATTATTGAGCTTGGGACCGAGCGTGGGACCATGTGCTAGTACTGACTGAGCCAAGAAAAAATCGTATGGGACCTACTGGTCTTAGGTTAGTCTATGATATTATGTTAAATGAGGTATAGTTTTACATGAAATTGCTATTTACGGGTTTTAGAATAGAAAAATTTGATCAACGATTGAGTAAGTCGACGAGATTATATTTGCAAGCCACATTTTGCACAGAAAGATTGGGATTTTAATGGCGACTACCTCCTTGTCAGTTTGTTGGGAGCATACTTTTCAATTTGTTCCACTTCCAACCTTTCGAGGCACAGTCAAATGCTGGTCAAATGATTTGCAAACACAAAACACGGTATTTTTCGGTAGTTCTAGTTTCTTGGTAAGATCGCGTACCGATAAATTCGAATTTTGCTGCCATTCGTACAAAATGCGTTTGCGCAGTTCCACTGCAAACGCCATTTTACGGAATGTTACAAGAATGTAAACATTGTGTACCACAAAATATAGTGGAGAGTTGTCAGCTGTCATATAAGTGGAACGTTTCAGCGATCCTTGAAATAATTAATAACCTACACCGAACGAAAATTGCGTCCAAATGAGCACTTTTCCAAGCGGACAGTTAACCCGAATCTCTTGCAGTCGCTGAAAGTGCGCATTCAGGTTCTGCCAATGTTCCACTTCATTTTCTCCGCTGACGATCACATCGTCAATGTATCCGCAGGTTTGTTTAAGCCCTGCCAGCATGGTGTCGACAAGTTGTTGGAACGCTCCCGGTGCAGCTTTCACCCCGGGTGCTAGACGGTTCACTTTATAGAGGCCCCGATGGGTGTTGATAGTGAGAAGCGTACTCGTAGATTCATCGACGTCGACTTGGAGGTAGGACTCCGACATATCGACGATGCTGAATACCTTACAATTGGCAAGTTTGACGAAGATGTCTTGAGGCAACGGCAACGGATATTGTTGCGGCTGGAGGGCACCATTCAAGCCAGTCGAATAATCGCCGCAAATCCTTATCGCACCGCTTGCCTTCCGCTTGCCTTCCGCACGACCACAATAGGTGCGGCCCAGTCGGAATAGTCGACGGGAGAGATGATCTTCAGGCGCTCGAGACGGTCCAGCTCTTCATCGACGGCTTGATACATGGCGTAGGCCACAGGGCGTTTAGGTCGAAATACTGGTCGTTGTTCTGGCTTCAGATCTAATTTCACCGTTGCTTTGGTGCACCAACCCAAACTGGTACTGAAAACTTGCGGGTAAGCGGCCTTGAGTCGCTCGACCATAGAGGAAAAGGCATTATATACCTGGCGGCAGAAAACATTCATCGGAACGGCATCGAGCTGGAATTTCTCCACCAAATCCAACCCCAGGATGTGCAGATCCTGAGCAACGACGTAGATGGTACCCTCTTCCGTTATGTCGTTCACGGTGATCGAGCAATCAAATTCCGCCCGATGCTGTTTTGGCATTCACTGACGGTGGCAGGGTTTGTGTTTGTCCGAGTTGCTTCCAGGTCAGGTTAAGTGGCGAACCAGCCCAGGAGGCTGAAAGCTACTCAAATAAAGATAAAAAAAAATTGCTTCCAGGTGATGTCTACGGTGATGTCCGAAGCCGAAACGAACTGTAACCGAACCGCGACACCGTTTAGAAAGACCGGAACGAATTTTCTTCTTTCACGAACATTGTTCACTGAAATTTGTACAGTCTTTGTGTCCACAGTCACATTTCTCAATCGTCTCTTCACCCTCTTCTTAGGGTACTTTTTGTCACTGTCGCAGTAGCCTTCTTTATAACCACTACACACTGAAAACTTATAGTCCTTGAACTTACAATTACGCACATAGTGCATCGACCCGCACTTTCAACAAGGACTATGTGGCACTTTCTTCTTCATTTCCATTGATGACAACGATGACGACGAATAGGATGCCTGCTTCCACGATGACGACGAATTGGCGGACTGCTTCCACGGTCGCGACTGCCTATTGAACTGATGTTTGATGGCATTCACTGAGCTATTGGAAGCCTCAATCATGGCAGTGTTATGCCGTAGATTCAGCAGACGTTGGCAATCGGTGGACAGCTGTTCCAGAGTAATATCGTTTTTCTCCTCGATCCACACGAGCAACCGTGTCCGAGTTTCAGCATCCGCTTCTGACGTTAATCCGCAGATGAAAATCAGTACCTTAAACTGCTCCTCCGAGAGTTTTCCAAGCTCAAATTCGACGCAGGTTCTGTTGATCCGGCAGGTGTATGTCACAAAATCCTCGGTCGATCTTTTGGCAATCTGGAGGCAGCAATAGCGTTTGCTAATCACCGATTCCGCTGCTCCAAACAACCCTTTCAGCTTGGTGACAGTCTCATCAAAGGTGAAATCCTTCGACGTCTTCGGCAGAATAAAACTGGAGTAGCGCTCGTGCTCTGCGATGCCGAGCTTTCGCATCAGCAACCTAACCTTCGCTGGCTCGTTAAGCCGTGCTGCGTCGTTAGCGAAAAGTTCTTCGTACCACGAAAACCAAGACGAGAAGGTGATGCTGGTCTCGGTGTCGAACCGAAACTTTTTCACGTTCGATGCCAATCAGTCAAGAATCGCCTCGGGATTCACCGGAACCTGGAAATTGATGTTCTGGAGGGCGTTCTCCTGCTGTTGAATGAACGCGCGCTGTTGTTCGTTGGATTGTAGCTGGTTGCGGAGGAGCTCGTTCGTAACAAGCTGCTGCTGCTCAAGCTGTCTAAGCACATGAAGGATGAGTGCATCCGTTGACATTGTTGCCGGTGGATGATTGTTCTCGGTCGACATGTCGGAATCGTCTTCGGAAGGTGATGGAAGCTTGCGCTTCTTCCGCGTGGTTTCAACTTTTCACTAGCGAAAGCAACACAAAATTCGCGCACCCGAGTCGCCACTGTTACGTCGCGTAGTTAGAGGTGGCCGTGATACGATGATCACATCGAGATAAAACGCGATCGTAAACGATATAAAAACTAACTTTATTCACACACGACTTGACGCTTATATATAAAAAGAAACAATACAAAAGGATGTATTAAACAATGTAAAACAATGACAACAAAGCAAAATGACAACATGAATTTTGATATCCGGTTTATGCTTCTGACGTCTGTCGTGTGGCAGCTTACAGCCGTCACCGATGAGCCCAGCGGGTAAGTGATGGGAATGTTATGCGCAAAGACAGTGTTCCCAGCGCTTCTGTTTCGTTGTCGCAACAATTAGTATTTTCCATTTAATTCCAACTACCTTTCCTTATCTTAACAGATACGCGTATTTCGTCTACAATGTGCAGATTTCTTCAGTGTCTCGTACTAATAACTAATATTAGTACGAGACACTGAAAAAGTCTGCACATTGTAGACGAAATACGCGTATCTGTCAAGATAAGCAAAGGTAGTTGAAATTAAAATGGAAAATACTATTTTTTCTCCTCATTTCTAGTTACAGGTATTCCACTAAACAGCTCAAACCCTCTAGGATTCATATAAGTTTGTTTGAAAAAGTACTTGAGATTCGATTATTCATCAATCCACTTCAGTTGACATTGCTTGATAAGGAATCGACAATGATTAATTTTGATTGTTATTTTTTGTATTCTCCCTTGTGCGGAAGTAACGATCTTTGATGAAGTTTTCAGAAGCAGATAATTTCTCATCTACATGCGAAGCGCTAGGAGTGGACGGTAATTCTATTGCTAGAACGAATAGACACGAAGAGAAAGTGTATTGATAGTTCCGTATAGGGCAACGGCAGGCTTTGAAATTGAAAGATACATGTTTTGAAAATGAGCGGAGGGCATTTGAACGGTAGTATCAATACACTTTCTTGTATTGGAAGCAAAAATTATGTAAACATTGCTGAGCCGACGAGTTATGACGTAACACTATTGAACTTTCTGTTGGCTGGCATAGGTTCAGATAAAAAAAAATCGATGAATTGTAGAAATAATCATGATACAAATGCCATTTATTGAGCAGAAGCATTTCCTACCGATAACATGGACCATTTATACTGAATTTAACTGAGGTAATCGAATTTTTGCCACATAAACTTTCAAACGCTGAGACTTTACAATCGAGTAGTGATATAGAGCCAATTTTCAATCATCGGTAAACTGGAATCGGTTGAAAAATTAAGTTTTTTAGTGCATAAAATAAACAATCACGGAGCAAAAGAATCAAAATAAATAGTATGACGTAGCTCTTTGCGTGCTTTTGTGTAGCGTGCGCAAGGAGTGCAGTGGTATTTGTGTCATCAGTGAATTTTGCTCATTTCACTAATATTGTTGTGGCTACTGCGCCAGACCTTATATAGATTTCATTGACTTTAGGGCAGTATCGACCTAAAAAGTAAAGAGGTTACGGAATGTTGTTCAATATTACCAAGCGGAATTTTGACAATAGATCTGCATGGAACGAACTGTCACCTTAACTTACAGAATAATCGAGCGGAATACTTTTCCGAAAGTAAAAGTGACAGATCCCATTAGTTTCCGTGGAAACCTTACAAATTCCAATTTTATTTTTCGTTCTTTTCAGGTGGATACTGCTGCAGGAATATCTTTTCAATTCTTTACTTTACCGTTTCAGTAAACGGAATTTAACATGGGTTTGGAATATAAAAAGAAAGTTCTTTCGAACACGATACCGACCTTTTTCCGTTTCAGTAAACGGAATTTAACAAGGATTTGAGTTTCGTTCCACGTTGAACAATTGTCAAAATTCCGCTTGATAATATTGAAAAAAATCCATAATCTCTCTAGGTTTGAATTCGATACTGGCCTATAGTAAGGAGAGTAGGAAAGAGTGTGCGGCAGCGTGAGCGTGGAGCTGTTTTAGTAAGCGTGAGTACAGAATGCTCGAAAAAACGCTTACACATTTTATAGTGAGCGCGTTGGGAAGCGTTCTTTTTAGAGTCAAACCATTCTGTCAAGTGTTTTCACGCTCGTTATCCGCTTTAGCCACCAAGTTCTGTTTTTAATCGAAGTGGACGTTAAAACTTTTATTTCGTCGTATTTGAGCGAAAACCGCTGTGTAACCAGACATTAAAGGTATATCGGAACAAAGTAATAAAGGGTGTATTCGATAAAAATGGCACACACATATATACTCATCAAAATTAAACTGATTATCGGATTTTCTTGAAATTTTCAGGGAATGAAGAACTACTAATGAGTTTTGATTTACAACATTTGTTTTATTCAATTTCGTCTCCCATCCCGAATGCCCGCACCTTTCTTTTCACTCCACCCATCACATTTTGTACAACCGATTTTCCCAGTGTTTTTGTTGTTTTTACCCAAATTTTCTTCAATTCTAGCTCTGTTTTTATAGTTTTGGGATGTTTGCGAAGTTCCGTTTTCATAATTGCCCAGATTTTTTCAATTGGACGAAGTTCCGGTGAATTTGGTGGGTTCATATCCTTTGGCACAAAATTGACTCCGTTGGCTCGGTACCACTCCAATACGTTTCGAGCGTAGTGGCAGGATGCTAGATCAGGCCAAAACAGAGTTGATCCTTTGTGCTTCTTAATGAATGGCAAGAGACGCTTCTTAAGGCACTCTTCCGTGTAAATCGCACCGTTTATTGTTCCGGAAGTGATGAAGGGAGCACTTATTTCACCACATTTGCAAATCGCCTGCCAGATTAGAAACTTCTTTGCAAATTTCGATAGTTTCTTCTTTCGAACATCCTCCGGAACATCAAACTTCGACTTTGCAACGAAATATTCTTGCCCAGGAAGTTGACTGAAGTCGGCCTTGACGTATGTTTCGTCATCCATCACGATGCAACCGGATTTGGTGAGCAGCTTCGAGTAAAGTTTCCGGGCGCGGGTTTTCGCAGTGATGTTTTGTTTTTCATTCCGATTTGGGGCTTTTTGCACTTTGTAAACATGTAATCCAGCACGCTTCATGGTTTTCTGCACAAAACCGACTGACACCTTAGACTTTTTAGCGACATCTCGAATTGACATGTTTGGACGGTTCTTGAATTGTTGTACGACTTTCCTGGCCATTTTACTGTCCATTGGACCACTTTTACGACCACTCCCTTCCTTCCCTTGGACACTCAGACGCTCTTTGAAGGTTCTTATTACACGAGACACAGTTGTATTTGCAATTCCAAGCCTTTTAGCAATCCACCGGTGGGACGCCCCTGGATTTTGATTGTGAGTGCACAAAATTTTCTCACGGACAATTTCTTGTTTCGTCGACATGACTGGAACTACTGAATGTATAACTATGAAACTTGGCAGATGTAAATAATACACTATGGATAAGATCTACTCAAATTTCTAGGTTTTTTACTCATACGATTCAAAAGTTACAGAAGATTTTCTGTGAGCCATTTTTATCGAATACACCCTTTAGCAGAGAAGCTCTGACGCCAGATTGCGAAGGAATTGGGAGTAGGCATGACAAGTTATTTAGAACGCAGTAATTTATTCTTGTGCGACAATCGAATGTATCGTTTTTGGAGGATGAGATCAAGAAAAATGGAAATCGGTAGTGAATCAGTTTGGAAAGGAACTTCGAAACGTATGGTAAGGACGATCAGATGACGAAGCACCCCTCAATTACGAAACGTACACGACTTGGCCGTATTTTAAGTCCATGCTATTCCTGAAGGATAATATAAAACCGAGAAAATCTGGCGGAAGTGGCGCCGCGAATATTAGGATTGCTAATACGCAAGAAACCGGATCAGATGAAACAAACAGCAAGTGATAAAACGAAATAGTGTAAATCCCGGAATCCGTAGAAATCGACCACACCGATGAAAATAACGCACGATCACTCGGCCAGTCGGGCCACCAAGAGAAGTGCAAAGCTGTTCTTACGTACTCAACTTAGAGATACTCCACTAGGCATGATTTGCACAACTAATGCACATGTTCTGCAGATGAGTTAATCAACATTATTCGCTGAATCGCCCGTTGTCTGTATGTCAAGATTCTTGGCATCGGAAGAGTTGAGATATTCAGAAGAGGTCAATAAATGTCCAGTTGTGAACAGGGTTATGCAACATTACAACCTTGCTTAACTCGTGACCAACGGATTTTGTTAGATGTTAGATTATTAAATTATATTGCAAAAACCATAAGAGTATTATGGCAAAGTACACTAAGTGCATTTAAGCGCATCATGCAAGAGATAAAATATTACGTTCTAAGCAACTTCATCCAAGAAAATTTCAAGTTCCAAAACATTTCAAGAAACCTTTTCCAAGAAACTTAAGCACTCAAACATAGGGAAAGGCGAGAGGAGATGTCTTTCTCTCTTTATGTTTACATTCCGGTACAGTTTCAGCTATTTCGATTCACTTGAAGGATTTTAATAAAAACATTTACCACCAACTTTGGAACATATTATTTCTGTGAGATGTAAAGCTGCGTAGGCAGCTGTTATCCGGAAAGCCTGTTGTGATGTTGATGTGTCAGCTGAAGATAATCATCGTTTTTTCGAGTGGGTTTTTTTTCTTCGATCGGTGAAGGATGCTCGGTAGCTCTCGCCAAGGATGTACTATTCTGAAGCGGCGATTATATGTCAATTAGTGCTCTACCGGTTTTGATGATGCGATGTGGCGTTTATAAATATTTGTTGTTTTCCTCGAGTTTGATGACCGGTGATTTAGTGTATTCATGTCTTTCTTAGTTTACCATGCGGAGAAGGAATGCAAGATCTGACATGATGTTTCATTGGATTCATGCATTTGAAAATAGTAAGATAGAATTCTATAAGAATTGTTCTTCATGGTAATTATTCACACACTTTATTTGCATTGCAATCGAAGAAGAAACTCCCAAAACACTGCGTCTGAGTGGTAGTTGACCTGGTACAAAATTTATCAAGTACGGTTAATCGATTGCGTTGGTAAAAGACTCATGCTCAAAAAAAAAACAAGTTATCAGCAATATCCAAGCAAGCACGTGCTCATCGCCCCAACAGTATAGTACTCTACCCATGCGACAGCACAGAGAATGTCACGTCCCATTTCTCATCACCGATGGACATAAATTGCAAGCCGCCTTCAACGCCAGCGCGCAGCTTTGACCTCTGACACGCGCAACGGTACTTTTTTGTTGTTGAAATTATTATGCGTGAGTACACACAAACCTACGTATATGGTGGTAAGATCACCAACCCGCTCAACTCAGTCAGCATCACTACTGTTGTTGTCATCGCCGTTGATGACTTGAAGGTCAATTTAGAAAGCTTTTATCCATAAATTTGCATTCATCTGTTTCGGAGCTGTGTGCACTATCGGCTATCTTAAAAATGGATACAAGTAATATGCGATGAAAATCAACCACGCATGATTTCATTCATTCTTTTAAAAAGCCTGAAACAAGAAAGTCATTAACGTAAGGTCTGTGGACCGTTGTGCGATGGAACCCCGTTTAAGGACAACTGTCACCAATCCGCCAACCGCCAACCCAGTCAGTCGAGTGCGTGTGATTATGTTGTTCCGAGAGCCATTTAAGCACCCAGTTGACCACCCAAATGGGAACAAGAAACATGCTCACTCGAAAGATCAATCGATCGATTGACTCTCATGCTGATTGTATCGGTACAGAGCGCGAAAGTTGATGATCTTGACCGATACCGACTACAGATATTTGCAACTTGATTGCGGGCGGGCCACTTTTGATCGCTGCGCAAATAAAGTCAGAGTTTTTTTTGTTTCAGGTGTATAGATTTATATTCAAACATATTTAATCACAACAGTTTGTCCTTATAAAACTAACAACAAATTTACATCTTACGGTCTACTGCACTGCATTGTACTCATTTGTACTCCGAGTTGTTATCGGAATCGGTTGGAAGACCGTATCGGTGGGATGAGTGTGCCTGCTCGACGGCGTCAACCAGGATGGGCTTGTCGTTAACCACACAGTTGCCTTTCTTCTTCAGCACCTTAACGATTCGCTTCTGGGGCTTGCAGTGCAGCTCAACTCGTTCTTCCAGCACGTAGCCACAGTGGCACTCTTCTTCGTGTTTAACCATTGGTAGCTTCTTGACCGGTGCTGTGTATTCGTATCCCACTGCATGAACATATCCGATGATCAGGATCAACGCAGCCAGCAGCAGTTGGAAATCTACGAAGAATTTCATGTTGTCTGGGAGTTGTTGCTGGAAATGTCACACTGTTCGATCGTTAGAAGAGGTGAAGGTTGAATGATGAACTTTCTAACGCAGGTTGAGCCTTTTATAGTGAATCCGCTATTTTGCACAGTTAAGCCCTATTAGTCAATTAAATTTAGTCGCGCCGCCTGATAAAAACGTGCTAGCTTAAATTTACATACCATATACGGGACGGGTAAGTAAGAACGTGCTACGATAGAGAAAGATTGTAGAAGCGAAACAATTTGTTTACAAATTGTCGAGTAAGTCGGTCATTCACATGACTAACAAAAACAATAGAAGTTGTTTGTCAAAGAACAGTGGAAATATTTATAAACACAGAATGAAAACAATTCTTAATGTTTTGGGAGAAAATTTAATTGACTATTATTCTATCAAATGTTCCATCACTTTTTCGTACATTTTATTTCAGTCAGGTCGCTCACCAAACGGTGTTAAGTAAATGAAATGTAAATATAAATTAAAATCATCTCACAAACTTCTCGTGAGGCTTGCATTGCATTGTTTTGACATGCTCTTAGGAGCTTGAGTGTTTGATTATAACTATAAAGAGTGTGAACTTGCTTTTTGAAGGTGATTTTTTTCCTTACATTCGTGGATTTCAGGTAAGTGACTCTGATTAAGGGCTCGGCTAAATCTAGGGTTTTTTTTCATTAGGGCGAATCTACAATTGAGAGATTCTCTCCGGGCTCGCTCTCTTTCACTCATAAACCAATCACCTTTACGTTTTTCATTCTACTATTTGTAGAGTATGCTAGCCAGCGCTGTTGTGTTTCGATCTGTACTAAAGAATGCCTCGTAAGTTTTATAATGGCGCTGTAATGATTAAAAGAGAGCGAGCCCGAAGAGAATCTCTCAATTGTAGATTCGCCCTAATGAAAAAACCCTAGAAATGTTTATTGCCCTTCATACAGGAGCTAGATGATCACAAATAACAATAGAATCCTGATCAAATCGTTTTTCAAATTATTCTACTATGAAATGTTACCTTGCTACAATACATGGTTGTATTACGTCATCATCATAACTATACAAATGGTTTATGGTGAAGGTCACTAGAATACAAAACTGGCAACCATCATGAGCTGTCTGCATCGCCACTTCAAATGTTTGAAAGCACCAATCTAAGAACAACAACGAAAATCTCACAAGCAAATAACTTTAAGGTGAATTGCTGCTTTATGTATTTTTTCCAATCTTTTATCTCTCTCTCTCTCTCTCACTCTCTCTCTTGCTCTCTCTCAACCGCAAACTTACCTTGCTATTTCAAATTGATAAATCACGATTGTAAGTGAATGAACATCGAATCAAACTTCATCAGATTGCTCACAGCAAGTAAGCATACAAGTGATTAAATATTTAATATCTGGTACAGTTTCTGAGTTATATCAATTCTAAATTTTGAGGAAATGGCTACCGTCGATATTGCTTCCGCGTAAGCCCTTAAGGACATAAGGGTTCAAGTCCCTATCACTTCAAAGTTTTCTGAGCACAAACCTCAAATACATTCAGGACATCAGGTGTGAAATTCTCAAGAACCGTTTGCTTCACTTTTTTTTTTTGTTGGGTGTATTATCACTGCGACCATTGTTTTGGTCTATTGTGACTTCTCCCTTAGCTCAGTCAGTAAAGGCGCAGCTACAAAGTAACACCATGCTGGAGGTGGCTGGATTCGACTCCCGGTCTGGTCTAGGAATTTTTCGTTAAGGAAAATTTCTCGACTCCCTGGGCATAGCGTATGATTGTACTTGCCACTCAATCATACTAATGCAAAAATTGTAACTGGCATCAAAAGCTCTCAATTAATAACTGTGAAAGTGCATCTAGAGCACTAAGTTGAGAGCAAGCAATAAGCTAATTGTGAGAGCAATAAGTTTGAAATGCTAAAAAAAAAAAGAAGGCAAAAGGACTCCCTCCAGTTTCACCTTAATGACTGGATTTCTCTTCAAGTTTTGCGTATAAAATCATAATAGTTTCTTGAATGTGTGCCTTCAAGAACTCAAAGTGGCGATTTGTTAATTCTAGGGATTTTTTTCATTAGGGCGAAACTGAAATTGAGAGACTCTTTTTGATTACTTTCTCTTTCATCTCTTCCATTCAGCTTTACGATTTTCATTCGACTTTTTGTAGAGTATGCTATCCAGGAAAGTTGTGTTTCAATCAGTACTTAAGAATCCCTCAGAAGTTTTATAATGGCGCTGTAATGAATGAAAGAGAGCGAGAGAGGAGAGAATCTCTCATTGTTAGATTCACCCTATTGAAAAAAATCCTAGAATTCTAGTTATCTAAGGTGTGGCCCAGTTAAAATTTAAACATAGACTATTGCGCATATTTCGGATATACATTAACAAAATAGTATTCAGTTTTAATTAAAATGTTCGGCTTCATGTGAACTTTAGAGGGAAAATACAAAACAAAAATTAATCATCTCGATTTCGAAGAAATTTTCGAACTTTTCCCAGAATACATTTCATCAACCGGCACACATTATTCTCATCCATCGTTTTGGCAATCTTATTCTACTTGGTTCTCAATGCATTGATGCTTTTGATGACACTGCAATTCACATTCAGCTTCCTCTTCATAATAGCCCAAAAGCTCTCTATCGGTCTGAGCTGGGGACAGTTTGGTGGGTTGAGTTCCTTCGGTATAGACTGAATCCCGTTGGTTTCTTACCACTGTAGCACTGTTTTACTGTAAACATGACAGGTTCATTGTGGGATCTGATGAATGGTAATATTTGCTTTTGGAGACATTCCGTTCTGTGCAGGTCTGAATTAAATATCTTATCCGTGATGAAAACCTTGGTCTTCCTATTGCAGCTACAGATGCCTTGCCAAATCATGTATTTACGTGCAAATTTATTTGCAAATACAAACTTGAATTTTGCTGGAACATCTCCCCGAGCCGTAGCCAAGTAAATTTGTTGTCCCTGTAGTTGTTTGAAATCGGCGTTTACATAGATTTCATCAACCATGAGGAGACAGCCATTGGATTTTGTCAACACCTGATCATACAGATTTCTGGCACGGATGCTCGCCACATTGTTCTGCTGCGTGCGTCGCGAAACTTTTTGGCCAAATTGCGGTCTGAGATGTTGAAGTTGCCTTAATGTTCTTGATGACGTTGTTCCGCAGTTGACGGTTGACAGTAGCCGCCCGACACTTGCTTTGAGGCTTGCGATCCGTCGACAAGGTTTCTCTGTACTTTATCAAAACACGCCACACGGTATTTCGTGGAAAACCAAAAACTTTAGCAATTTGTGGCCCAGACCACTAAGGATTTTCCAAATGAGTGCGCGAAAAAAAACTTCTGATGTTGTTATTGTTATGGGAAACACATTAGATGTCATAGTTTGCAAATCAAACCACTAGGGTCGCTGTAAGAATCAAAAATGTTTGTTCCAATACAAAATGGACCACACCTTAACATTGACAAACAACTTTTATACACAGATAAAAAGAAACATTGAATTTTCTACGTTCTCTAATGCACATAAAGGGAATGCTAGGTTTGGCGGAAAATAATGGGACATTTCATGTAAATTTAAGCAAGACAACGCCTAAATGTAGCCTGTTGTATTAAAGATCTCAAACATTCTTGTATGGCGCATGAAAAATTGCAAACAATTGCGTTGTTTACGCCTCCTTGGGCTGTAGAAATCAAACGAGAGAAAACTTTACGCGTTCGTTAATTATTTTTTTCTGTGTAGACATTCAAGAAATCATAATTCGGCAAATTTTGAATATTTGTATACATGATAAGCGTGGTTGTCATTTCGCTGAACACGTATTTTTTTCCAGAAATACTTGTTGATCATACGAAATTTGCAGCAATGCTTCAGAGGTACAGAATACCGGTATACTAGGGTAACAATCCAATGTTTTTTGAAATTTACCATTGAATTTCAAAAAAGAGTAGTGCTCAAAAGTTTTGTCTCATAAAAAAAGGCACCCATGCAAAATTTGAGCTCAATCAGACTTCGGTATGTGAACCCCTAACGCGGTCAAAGTTTGAATTTTTTGACCCATGATAAAACTCCCAAGAGGGGGATTTGAAATTTCCGAAGTCGATTTCTTTTTTCATGCGAAATGTCTTTAAAATGCACGAAACGTCGCGATCTTTGTGTTGTTTTAAACTATGGTTATTTTTTATTCTGTTACACATCGTTAAGATATTTTCATTAAAGTTTTCTTTGGAATAAAGGGTGTCCACTGTTAAATTGCATCACTTTAAACTCGTCTTCAAAAACAAGTCTCTCAACCGTCATGAAATATTCAGGGAATACAATACAATGTTTATTTTGGTTCAGGTATTTTTATTATTAGACTGTATTTGTTTACCAAATCCAAAAGCCCGAACATTCTTCTTAATACCACGCATAAGATTTTGTACAACGCTTCAAGCGACATTTTTTCCGCTTCCATCCATGACTTCAACATTTCTTGTTCTGTAGTGACAACTTAAGGATGCTTACGTGCTTTTCGTGCTTGATTATAGCCCAATATTTTTCAATTGGCCGCCACTCTGGACAGTTTGGAGGATTAAGATCCATCAGCACGAAATTGACACAATTCGTCTGGTACCACTCCAGAACATCCTTGGAGTAGCGAGAAGAGGCTAGATCCGACCAAAAAATTGTAGGAACGTTGTATGTTTTGAGAAACGGAAGCAGTCATTTTTTCAGGCATTCATTCATGTATACTTGACCATTTACATTTGAAGTTGTCACGAAAGGCTTGCTCCGTTTACCACACGAACAAATCCCCTGCCAAATCATGAATTTCTTGGGGAACTTTGACACTTGCTGTTTCCTGGGAGACTCTGAAACATTGAACTTGTCTTTCGCAGTTATATACTGATACTGGTTGCCGAGAATTTGTTTAAAATCCGCTTTTACGTTTGTTGCATCGTCCATGATGCAGCAGTGTGGTTTCGTCAACATTTCTGTGTACAGCTAACGCGCACGTGTTTTAGCTGTCCTATTCTGTTTTTCATTGCGGTTTGGAGCTTTCTGAACTTTGAATGAACGGAACCCGACTCGTTTCTTGGCTTTCTCAGTAACCACTCGCTTGTGATCCTTCACACAGCATGAAACACTTTTTCTAACAACCAACCTTCTTCCGATCGAAAGTTAAACGTTCCCCGAAACGTTTTATGACACGAGACACTGTAGACTGGTGAATTTTCAACATCTCTCCTAAGGCTCGGTGCGAAAGAAGTGGGTTGTCAAGGTGCGTGTGCAAAATGTTCTCGCGCACTTGCTGTTCCTTCGGCTCCATTTTCGAAACTACGACACATTTCACAATGAAACTAACGCAGTGTAAACAATACACGCTGAGGTCATTTCACCCTAAATTTATTTGAATTCAACCCAAAGGACGAAATGTTACAGCTTATTGAAAGTAATGCAATTTAACTGTGGACACCCTTTAGTTTGAATAAAACAACGTAATAAGCACAACACTAGCTGCCGTGATCAAAATATTGATAATATAATTTTTTTTACGTTTGATGTATTATGTACTACCACCAGTTTGACTGAAATGGGCTCTCCTCTCGGTTAGACTTGATCAAGCTTCAATAACCACTGATTATCCTAATCATGCCATTGTATGAAGGTCCAAAAAGGGCAAGCTATCTAACATGAAGATGCCCCAATGGGTGGAGAGAAGAACCCGCCATCTGTTCACAAACTGTTAGCAATGGGGAGTTGGCATTACCACTCTCCCCATCCAGAGTTCTTCAATCGGGTGCCCTGATGGTCCCTCCCATTCCCATGAAATATGTATATAATAGTGTATATATTTATGTAAATGAAAAATACTACAAGCATTCGTACCTATAGTATTATATATGATCTTTATCCGGTTTATCCTGAAATGCAAAAAAATGTTGTAAAGCGTTAAAGTGTCAAGTTCTGTGGTTCCGCACTTAAGCACATTTTCGTCGATAGCAGCACTTCACAAAAATCTTGGTTTTGAGGTATCCTGAAAACGTTTGTTGAATCTATTGAAATTTAGCAAAACTAACATTAATACCTTTTAATTTACTGTTGCCATGGTCACTTTTTGCTGCTATATAACAGCAATCGGCTTTTATTTTTGCTGGACTAATATTTATTGCTCCTGAGTTAGGAAAACAGGGAAGATTTTATTTGAAATGGAGTTAAAGAGAAACGGACATATGAAACAATAAGTAATCATCTTTGAAGTAAAATCAATAGAACAATAGTATCGAACATAATAATATTGTGAATTATTATAAAGTAATGACAAAGATTAAATCTATAAACTCAGACACTAGCCAGATGGCACCCAGCGCTGCATGGATCAGATCAGCTCAGATTTGGTAGAATGTCCATTTGCAAACCGGAATTGAAAAATGCATTCAATGATAAGTGCAAAAGCCTACCACAGATTTCGTTGCAGCTTCTTGTATTTCAGGCACTAGATACGTCTTAATTATGAGAGGAGCAGAAAGGATCAAAATGATAATTGAACATATGACATAATAATTTAAAGTACATATAACCTATTTAACAATTATAAAATTATTACTTATTTTTATTTTAATATATAGATCCCGAAAACACAAGTATTTCTCTGTCTTACATCGGCTATCAACATTTCATTTTGTTCAAGTTTTGCATCCACCAGTTTTGTCGATCCAGATTTAGACAATAGTCATAAACAACACTTCCTTTTTGCCATTCCGATCATAGGCGCATTGGTGGTCCTAGTGAATCGGGTTCTTGGCCAATTTCCGCCCACTTTTCCTTCACATATTTTTGCTGGCTTCAACTCCACAAAAGCCTCCGCCGATGTCCACCTTCATTTTCATCAGTTCGACGAGCCGTGCCAGCTGACGATAATTTGTCTTCTTATGAGGAGTGGACACATTCGCTAGGTAATAGATAATAGTTTTTCTGCTCCGTTTCTCTAAAAATATATAAAAAATATGGGGTCCTTACCTTGCTCAGCCAGTCATTACTTCTAGACGAAGATCGCGAATCTAAACAAATTCACTCAGAATGTGACAGATCAAACACCCATTTTCGAACGGCCTACTGAGGTTTTTGTCGATCGAGAAAGAAAAATAGACAAAAAGAAAGAAATCACCGTAGTTTTCTGTTTAAGGCTTGTGTTGAAGGTTAGCAACCATAGAGAGCTAGAAATTAGAAGAAAAATTAGTATCTTCCATTTAATTCCAACTACCTTTGCTTATCTTCGACAGATACGCGTATTTCGTCTACAATGTGCAGAGTTCTTCAGTGGGTCGTACTAATAACTCGACTTGGTACGACCCACTGAAGAAGTCTGCACATTGTAGACGAAATACGCGTATCTGTTGAAGATAAGCAAAGGTAGTTGGAATTAAATGGAAGATACTAATTTTTCTTCCAATTTCTAGTTACAGGTATTCCACTAAACAGCTCAAACCCTCAAGGATTCATAGAGAGCTGCTATAAAAAGCAAAATTTTGCTCAATTTTGATGTAAATTGAGAACTTACATGTACTTTTAAGATGAATACATTTCATAATATTTAAAAAAATGATTATTTATAAGCTCAAAATCATTTGTAAGAACCACTGAGATTATAAGTAATCATTTTTTTAAATATTATGAAATGTATTCATCTTAAAAGTACATGTAAGTTCTCAATTTACATCAAAATTGAGCAAAATTTTGCTTTTCATGGAAGCTCTCCATAGTTGCTAACCTTCAACACAAGCCTTAAACAGAAATCTACGGTGATTTATTTCTTTTTGTCTAATTTTCTTTCTTATTCATAAATGTTTTTCCAAAATCGTGAGGATGTAGATTTTATCACCCAAAGCAATAATAGAAGCAGTGTCATTTTCATTTCACGATAAACGTATAACCTCATTACGACACTATCTCGAACGATCAAATATTTTATAAAATTATAGGAAAGTATTTATATTCTAGTCCTTTGTTGATAAATCACATAATAACCCATTTGAATTTCGGACGCCCAGCATGTTAATAGCTTAGACATTAAATGTCGTTCGCGTGACGCAAACAAAGCACTTTGTTTATATGAATTGATTCGAATAAAAATCCCATTGACAAGAATCGCAAAAGTACAACTATAATTTGAATACCAAACTCGTAAAGAAGGTGATGAATTTATTATTCTACTATTCTGCTACCTGAAACCTGATCCAACCGCCAGCTGAGAGCGATGACGGAGCCAATCCAGCATCGGACTCGATCAAAACAAATGCTTCGATAAATAGGAAACCACGCTCAGAAGACAAAAAAAAAATCGACTGCCGGTCTGCACTAACACATCACGTTCTGAACACACCATAAAAAAGAAGGACTTTTTTTTCCAACAAAAAGAATGAGTCAACCCAGCGTCACAGCATTAATTTACTCTAAATGAAATTGAATATATTTTGCTAAATATCTTAAACTGACATATTCGACTGTACAACAGTCTAAAACACACACTAAACAATATGCGAAGAACCCCCTGATCATTCACTCTTGGTGAATGCGGGGTTCTCCAGGCCTCGTTCCTCCTTCCGGTCTTCGATGGGCAACGTGGTGTTCGCGTCGTCCTCGTCGTACGTCTTGAGCGGTATCGGTTTGTAGTAGTAAGCCAGAACGGAGAATATGCCCATATCAGCAAACATCAAACAGGCAAACAGGACGAACTCCCACTTTTGCGCCTCGAAGATCTTGGCCTCAGCAACGATGACTACGATCAGGTTACCGACGGCGACGGTCAGCTGCCAGCAGCCTTGCAGTACAGATTTCATACTCTCCGGAGCTTGAGTGAACGAGAACTCCAGACCGGTGATGGAGTACATGACTTCGCCCAGGGTCATAACGACGTACTGCGGAACCAACCAGAGCATGTTGACCGAGTTCGGTTCTGTGACAGTGATCGCCTCTGCTTTCTGGAATGGTGGGGGGAAAATGTAATTGATGTGATTGAGTTAGAATATTAAGTGAACGTACGATTTCGTTTCCGTTTTCTGAGAAAATGAACGCGTAGACTCCTCCAAGTCGCATGGAGTACTCCATTAAAGGTTTCTCATTGACGCTGATTTCGTACCGAGATGGGAAAGATTCGATAAGATCGTTGAAGTGGGTGACGTTGGTGTGTCGGTTGTAGGGCGGCGAGGCGTCAAGATCTTTAAAAGCGAATGGACGATCCACAGCGGTATTTCCGAGAACACGGAACAGTGGGAATCCCTTGGAGGATTTATCGGTGTTGTCTTCGTATCGGAGTAAATTCGGTTGGCCCGTGCGGCTGTTGACGAAGTAGGAAATCTGTTTGTACTCTTCCAGGAGGAACTGTTCGGTGAAGCCGGTGCAACCGGCATCATCCGAAGAGAAGGTGTACTGGAACGACTTGTTTCCGCTGACAGCTATGTATTTCTCTTCGAACATTGCCATCGATTTCAGTACAATGTTAGCATGGTTTGGAATGTCAGTTTGAATATTGTAATCACAGTGCATTCCGTTGAAGATTCGTAGTTGGGACTCGCCAGCCTTGGGGAGTACAGCATAGGTGCCTTCGAGTTCGATTTCCACGAAGGTGGAAATTACGAATGCTATTCCGGCGAGGATTCCACCAAGGGTTAGCTTCTGCAGTGGACGACGGATTCCGATCATTGACAGTAGAGGGTAGAATACCACTTCGTACAATGGGATGAAGATCAGGATCAGAAGGGGGTTGATGACTTGCATCTGATCGGGTTTGATGGTCCAGAAGCCAAGGTCACCATCCATACGGGTAGCCTGGAAGGTCCAACGGGAACCTTGCTGATCAAACAGAGCCCAGAAGACCGGCAGGGGAATGTAGAGGCGGAGAACGTTCAGCAGGATTTTTGTTTCATCAACCAACTGTTGGCCCCAGCGTTTCTCCGAATAGTCCAACCAGTGCTCACGTGGATTGACAGACTTCTCCTTGGAGCGGGTACGGATTGCGGTCTGTGGAAAGAATACAATTCAGCGTGACAATCTATGGTGAGATAATTAGTTCAAAACTTACCCATATGCACTTGGAAACCTTCATGAACATATTGCCGGCTGGAGCGGTGATCTTGTACAGTGGCTTTCCGAGTAGGAAAATGATGATCGAGGTTATCATGAGAACTCCAGGAACTCCGAAAGCAAGCGAAAAACAGTCATCCGAATCGAAACACTTGACGTCCTCTCGCAGAATCGGGGTGATCATTGTCGACACGAACGATCCGGAGTTTACGGCAAAGTAGAACATCGAAAAGAACAAGGCCAAATATTTGGCCTGTTCCGGTACCTTGAACTGTTCACCTCCGAAAGCCGCGACACATGGTTTGATACCACCGGAACCAAAGGCAATCAACAGCAATCCCACTATGGTCATCGCTCGGGCATCGATGTCCAAGGTTGGAATTGCACCGACCGCGATCAGGGTACTGCCACAAACGTACACGATCGAGAGGTACAGG
Source organism: Aedes japonicus (assembly GCA_034211315.2). NCBI lineage: Eukaryota > Metazoa > Arthropoda > Insecta > Diptera > Culicidae > Aedes > Aedes japonicus. The sequence continues at coordinate 52,811 of JASCZW010007254.1, forward strand.
ATGGTCTTGAACTTACCCAACCAACTGTCCGAGATGATGGCTCCGATGACGCACATAAAGTACACCAGGGTTGTGAAAGAGTGGTACAAAACCGTTGCTGTGTCGTCATCGTAATCCAGCTTACGTGTCAGGTACAGTACCAGAATTGCTGTGGGAGAAACGAACCCTCTTGACACTTAATCCACAACATGGTGGGACGATTAAACCACTTACTTCGCATGCCATAGTAGTTGAACCGCTCGCAGAACTCATTGCTGATAATGAATGGAATCGATCGAGGTACTTCAGTTTCTGCAATAAGAACGGGAAATGTTATAGCTCCACTTGTAAATGCAACTTCCTCTGCATCGAGTGGTTAGACAACGTACCTTGACCTCTGCGCCTTCCACGTCCTTGCCGTCGCCGTTGGTGGACGCGACCTCTAAAAAAAGGTGATAACGAAAGACCGAATTAGTGACTTAATCCAGCGGCTATCGATCTTATGAGGATACAGAACAACACTGATAAAGGTGTGATATCTCCCCACCCTTGAATGACCCTATTTGTGGTATTACTTCTCTCGCCGGTAAATGTTGCATAATTAGCTGAAGTGGCTATACTCGTTCCTATTGGCAGCGACTGCCCATCTACCACCGGTCGGTTGACGTGAGATTTCATATTCGGGGACCCGGTTTTGATTGATTGATTGACTGATTACAAATGAATGAGTCCGGGACGTCGAATTCAACTAGAGCACCGGCCCCCCTCTACTATCGGCACGACGTTTGTTCGCGGTCAATTTGCTGAACAGAATGAACTTTGCCAAGAGGTGTTTGAATTTGATAAATGGTCAGTGTGTGCTGCTCATACTCAGCGCTAATAGTTCAAACAAAATTATCCCAAGCAAGTGATCCTGCTCCTCCGATCTTGTGGACTCTTGCTTATCATCCGCCGGGAAAGGGAAATTTACGACTTAATCCTGTATTGGTCAAAACGCGATAAAGGTTTTATTGTTTCCCATGGCTGACAATCGATTATGATTAGTGATCCACTGCGTTATCATACGTATATTGTTATTGTTGACTAACACCGTTCTCAATCGGTATTTCCCATCGTTCAATTACCGTGACACTTTTAGATAATATTCCCAGCCTAACTACTGCTATTTTCCGCCGAGTCTAGTAATGAATTCCAGATTTACGAAGAAAGAATGCGTCTGTTATCTAATCTAATTTGTCAAGCCGTACACAAGAGGTGGAGGAAAGTAGGGAATTGTTTTACAACGCATCAAGTCGTAAATCGCCGCTTGTCATTGCGTTTTTAATTGTTCTCGTATAACTTAGAGCTCTTACCAATAAACCTACAAGCCCCGATTACCTTTGCATTGATAATGTCCACTCAAGAATCGTAATCAAAAGAGAAGCTACAATGGTCGTGTCGTAGACACAAATGATGACGTTCGTGAGACGCGTGCGGCTCAATAAAGCCATTGAGTCGTTGAATGGATTTTTGATAACGAGTAGATTCGGGCAAAATAACGAACGAATTGGACGTGACCTCGGCTCATTGGCTGCCAACTTTAATATTCAAACATTACCGTTAAAATTCGATGAATTGAAATTCAGTTTCGAACAATTCTCAATTGAAATATGGTACTTGAAAATGTTTTAAAGAAAGACATGTATGCATTATGCAAGAAACTTTTATTTTAATTTATGTGGTAACGTTAAAATAAACAATAATAGAAATTCACAAGACCAATTTCTTTTGGAGAATTTCGCCGTTATTTTAAAGAAATAATTTCGGTTTATTAAGTTTCAAAAGTTTAAATTTTGTTTCAATCTTTTTACAACTTTCTTTTGGTCGTCACCCTTGTTTAAAAACAAACGGTTGTCTAGATAAAATCAATCCCATACAAAGCGGAGAAGGTCACGTCGGAGCTATGCGTCATATGGCATGGCTTGCTTGCGCCACAGTGAAGGATCACATTTCACATTATCTTTATCTCGCTGTCGATGGAAGTGGTTCGAGAGAACAACACAAAAAAACAAACGAGAATTGAACTCGCTGCAGTCGCAGCCATGAGCGATGAGAGTCAATCTTTCAAACAGCTGATGGCATTGAAAAGGTGAGACGATCTTTAGACTATCCGTAGCAGTTCAGATTTGGGTGTGATGTAACATCATCTGTTGTGAATAATTTATGAAGGTACTACTGGTTGCATCGTCATGGTGATCAATTTCATTAGTATCAAAGTGAAGAAAGGTCAGTGTCACCGTTTCGGTTACTCGCCCTTGAAGTAAAAGGTGTAAGATATAGGCTTTTGGTTGTAGGGGCGGTAGAGGCGATATGAGTTTTATTGAAAAGGTAAAATTATAAACATTATCGTAAACCAACACTGCAATTAGGTGTCGATCCTTCCTGTATGGATTGGTATAGATTGTATGTGATGTTTTGTATTTATCCCTAAGTAGTTTCACAATGGAATGTTTGATTAAGGAACGTCCATTAATTACGTCACGCAAAAAAAATGACTTATTTTAACCCCCCCCCCCCCTTTCCCTCTTGTCACGTTTTTTGTATGGGCCTTCAAATTATTTTGTATGGATCGTCACGCCCCCCCCCCATCCCCTTACTGCGTGACATAATTAATGGATTTTCCCTTACAAAAGGCTTAAATACCAAACTCCTTAACTGCTTTTAATGCTTCTAGTTTTGACATTTTTAAACGAATTTCAGCACACAAATATCATATTTGGTCGCAAGGATATGTGAGCTAGAGTTAATAAGAATTCAATCTAATTCCATTGTCATCATGGTATTAGACTTAGCTACAAATTTGAAATAAAAATGTCATCCCAAAAGTCACTTCCTCATTTGTCTACAGCTGTTTGCAGTTTTGCAAATATTATTTTCTTAAAATGCTTTTTTGAGCTTTTGTTCACAGCTCTATTTGCAGTTTGAATTTTGTTGTTTCGGCAAAATATTTTTTCAATAGAATATTCCAGTAAGTTCTGGCTATATTCAGATTAAGGTACATAAGATTTGCATCGCCACTTAAAGCACAAATCTTAGAATCTACAAAGATTTCACATGACAAACTTTATTGTTTTTCAGATCTGTGCCTTTATAAACGGCGATGCAAATCAGCCATGATCGCGTCATTTTTTGTGTTTTAATGATCTATACCTTAAGTACTACTTACACATTTCCCTGCTTGCTTCAACGGATTTTAATAACAACAAAAACGAAGAAATATATGAATTTTATAGTTCTTCTTCTGCATTCATCATAATGCTGTACTAAGTAAAAAAATCTTAGTATTTAATTGAATTTAATGCACATAATTAGAGCATGCAAAAAGATTTAAAACTACTTCAAACTTAAAATTTTACACACTTAGCAAATTTTACAGTATTCGGTAATTTTTTACCAAACTTTCAACAGCTCAACGTTCGGTAATCCAAAATAACGGATTTCTGTAAAATTTGACAAGTTCCGGTATTTTTTTTTACCTGAATACTGTAAAATTTCACCAAAATCCGGTAAATCGGATTACCAAACGTTCAACGTTGAAAGTTTCGTAAAAAATTACCGAATACTGTAAAATTTTCTAAGTGTGTAGGAATCAAAAATTACAAGTGACTTTAATTTCACACGAATTGAAGACATCTCATGCAATTTTCAATAGATTTGAATGTTTGCATTTTTATCTGAAATCAACTTCATAAATACAAAATAATTGATCATTTATTGTGTCCAATTTGGAGATTATTTTTCAAAAAGCATTTTGCTTTTTAGATTTAGGGAACAAACCCATTTTGTAAATCAATTTGATCTCAACGATTTCTATTTCACTGCGGCATCATTTCTTTCTTGCTGTACTGCTTGATGTTTTCAATCAGATTTTTTTTTTTCAAAACAACAGCATTTTCACAACAAGGTAAGATTATAATTTTTACTCAGTCATGTCAGCCGGATTTTTATTCAAATAGAATGAAAATTTAACATTTGCGCTGAGATTTTGACTCACTTTGTTTGCTGTTGGCGAACGACTGACAGCCAAAGTACGAGGCAACAAAAGAAGCGAGAACTTTGGTTTATTGGCTTGAAAAAGTGAACATACATATAGTTCTACACGTTCATGTAAACTTCAATTTCTATAAATTGAAAAAAAAATAGGGGATTAGTTTAGTTTAACATCGCGATTTAAACATAAATGGTTGCACAAATTGCAACCAACTTAAATCAATGTTCGATTTCAGTGCACGAATTTCAACTGAAAGTTAAATTTTGTTTTGGAAGTACATTGATGTGTTTTTCAAAAGAATTCAGTTTCAATCACGTATAATTTTCATTTTTATTTTTGCTGTGTATTCACGTGACATCCAGCCTCTTGGATTGGTTGGTCACGGTAGTGAGACGAGCTAGATCCTACGTATCGAACTCAACAACACATGGGCCCGGAAAAAGGGCTATACTTCGCATCCAAAGGAAATCGTGGTCAGAGATTTTTTGTTTAAGAAATTCCCAACGGCGCCTGCTGTGAATTGACATCAAACGCACTGCGTTGCGTGGCAACCACGCACCATCTTTGTCACTTTCAAATTAACATACGATTCAATACGTAGACTTCGATTATTTTAAGAGTTGCAAATTGTTGAGATTCTGCATAACCCCAAAACCTCTTCTTATTTCTTCGCTTGGCCTTCAAATTTCGGTCCGCAAAAATGCACATGAAAACGCTTAAATAGTGAGCTTACTTTGGCCTACCAATAAAATGGAAAACTTGTACTCGACGGAAATGTTTCTTCTTTTTTTAGCGCAGAAAACATTCATTAGTTCCATACTCTAAAATGTTGTGTTTTAAATGTTTACTTAACCTTCCACGGGTATTAAAAACAACTGGCACACTGATACTACAAGCTTTTAGATCGAAGATGGCGTCGAAAGAAGAGTAAATGCGAAAACCAATTGTGTGCAGTCGTAATGAAAATCCGGATCTGTTAGTAAGAAAACTTGCAAAAAAGCTTGGTTTTTCCGCAAGCACTGTCCTTAACGTTCTTAAATCTTTCGATACACGTTTAACAACAGCCAGAAAGGCTGGGAGCGAAACAAAAACGGACCTCAGGAACCACCAGAAGCACGCGAAGGCGAGGCAAATATTGCAGAAGACAAGATCCTTCGGTGCGTAAGATAAAAATGTCCCCAACTTTCATGCATACTTCCAAGCATCGGAAAGGGGCGAAGTCGTTCAAGGTAAAAACTGTACCGAACCGTAATGATAAACAGAATGTGACGGCCAAAACCCGAGCTCCCAAGGTTTATAGAGAATATTTGATGAAGTTCTTCTGCGTGATAATGGACGATGAAACATATGTGCTGGAAGACTTTAAGCAGCTTCCCACAACATTTCAGGATATAGAAAAAGACAAAGTTTCCCAAAAAATATTTAGTTTGGCAGGCAACATGTGCAGCTGTGGTCGAGCAAGCCATAGCTTCATCATTACCGGAACGGTTAACAAGGAAAAATACCGTAGAGAAAGCCTAAAGAAGCGATTGTTACCATTCCTAGGCAGCCATGACGCTCTCTCGCTATTCTGGCCTGACTTGGCATCTTGTCACTACGTTAACGATGTTTTGGAATGGTATATAGCGAATGGAGTCCATGATGTACCTAAAGAGGCGAGCCCACCTAACTGCCCGGAGTTGCGACCTATCGAGCGGTATTAGGCTCTCGTGCAAAGAAAACTCAATATAAACAACAAGCTACAACCATAGGCGTAGCCAGAGGGGGGCAGAGGGGGGCCGTTGCCCCCCCCTAACTTTTGTATATTTTTTTTAATTTTAGAGTTTGCTTCAATTTTTATAATTTAGTGTTAATGTTTGATAGATTGCCCCTTTGCCTCAATGAAAAAGCGCGAAGTTGCCTCGATTTTGTGACAAGATGCAAAAAGCCAAAAGCAAAAAGTGCAAAAAGTAGACATTCATGAGAATTTTTTTAAATATTAAAGACTAAAACGTTTCTACGGGCGAGACGAAATTACTCAATCCCAGTTTCAGAGACAAGACAGCAGTCGTTTTATCCTATTCGAAGATTTTATCCGTTGCTATGAGCATGAGTAAGATAATAAACATGATTGACCACCATAGGCTGCTACCATAGACTAACTCTTAGACGAGTAGGTCCCGAACAAATACGATTTTTTCTTGGTTCAGTCAGTACTAGCACATCGGTCTCAAGATCGGTCCCATGCTTAATAATGCGCCCTAATAATTAACTCCCACTAACACACTCTAAAATATTCTGTCAAAATAACACAGCAAATCAAAACAAAGGCTTGCGCCTATCTACAGCAAGGTGCTGGCTTCAAAGGTGTACTTCGGCCCAAGGAGTTCTACAACAGTGAACCAATTTCAAATCGCTAGTTGCATATTAATTGTTGCTGCTACTCCGTTGTTGCCAGAGAGCTGCTTTTATACAGAGAACCACCACATGACGCTTGGGATTAGCATACATTCTCAATGTGAAAAAACTGGTGATCTCAAACTAATGCCTCGCCCGAATGCAGGTCAAATAAGGGTAGGAAATTTCATAAGAGGGAAACACCAACGCGATCCTACGTTAAACTTGCGGTTATATACCTGATACAACCCACCTCTGTTTTTTAAATATTGCTATTGTCTGATTTGAACCTATTTATATAAATAGTCCTATTGGAGCCAATCACAAAATGGGGTAGTGGTTTACTTGGTTCAGGATATAGTGGAACGGTGATCATGGCAAACCAATATTATGGATCACAATTAATTGTGATCCCCACCACCGGACTACCAGCCCGGCGAACACTCACATCTCACCAGGAAGCATTTGTGTTGATTATTTTTCTGTGCTCACTCGATAACTCACATCGCCAAATTATAGATAACCGAAACAATACGAAACGCGCCATATAACAAAATAGTGCATTAAAAAGCATCGACACAACCTTTCACAGCCGATGCTCGAAGCGAACTTTTTTTTTCATAAACCTTCAATTTATACAACTGTATCAATCCTGTAGAAGCTTCTTAAGAACAATCTATGCGAACATTTTAAATTGCGATTGAGGGATTAAGTAAAAATAAAAGTGCGTAGATTCATTTCGTGCCTTCTAGAAACATTATGCTTTTATTGATGCCCTAAAGCTGAACCGATGAGCCTAGCTTGGTTCTATACCCAATGAGATCATTATCTCTAATCCGCTCAATCAATCGCTATGTTTTGTGTTTTATTGGATGGATTAAATTATTTGAGATAAATCAATACAGACATCACTCAGATTTTGCATATTGACAGGCAATTTGTGAAGACTCACCTAATATCTTATAGTAATTAAGTAATCTTAAGATGTTTAGAGGCGGACCGGAAGATTCGATGAGCCACCTCAAAGATTTTTTCTGTTTCTATGGGAGAAAAATTGTGTTTTTGCGATGTTGCTTTGTCAATATATGCACTGTAAATTTGTTTTCGTAAATTTGCTTTCACTCTTTTCGTAAACAATGATTTTGTGCATAGAACAGATGTATCGTAAATTGTATGAAACATTCTTAATGTTTGTCATCTGGTGAAATGCTATCATTACACCTCTTTGTACAATGCACGAAATGAATTTCATGAAGATCAACCAATTCCTGCTTGTCTTCAATCGTACTCATACATGTTGGTATTGCTGCTCAGGTGGGTTGGAATCATTGATTTTTTTTTTCAATTGCATACTGAGTCGATAAAGAAGTTCTGTCAGTCAATCATGCAACCACCAGCGAGACGTTATAGAGTCGATATAGAAGTTCTGATACCAGAGTCGATATAGAAGTTCTGTCAGTCATGCAACCACCAGTGAGACGTTTCTTTTTTATTATTAACAAAATATTCGTAGCAGTTTATATTGTTTTCGTATAATGTACGAATGTTTTTTCTGTGTCAATAAATGTTTCGTGTTTTAGACAGTCACGCGTGTGGCATTGAGTACGAAGGTAGCTTCTTGAAAAGTACAAATCGACTTACAACGAATACAATGAATTGATTTGTTTGTCCTCCCTTCGATTTCTTATTAAAAACGAAATTTAATTTTCAGTGTGGGTGAAACGGTCGTAGAAGAACTACATTTTCAGTACAAACTGTGAACAAGCTCGGTCGTTATCCTATACAAAAATCCAACACGACTGTAAAGTGAATATTTCGACACATGACAGTACCCGCTAGATTTTAACATGGCTGCTATTTAATGCCGTTCGATTTTGAAGCATGTGGAAAACCTAAGGTTTCTAAAATCCTTTTTGTTTTTTTTTAAATTCCAGACCAAGCCTAGAATTGGTGAATTTGTTGCCAAAATTTGACAGGTATTGTAAAGTACTTTGGGTAAGCATAGAGCAGATAATACACCCGTCGTTCAAGCGGATTGTCACAAAGTAAGGGCTCGATTCCTGCTTCAGGTGGTGGAACTTGAAAATGTCCCTACTCTACTGGTCCACCGAGCGTTTTGTTGTCCGTTGTATAATATTATGGGTTGAGTGTGTGCAACCACTGGTTGAAGACGGTGTAATTCTCTCTCTCATTCTCTCTCTCTCCCCTCTCTCTCTATTTCTTTCTCTCTCTCTCTCTCTCTCTCTCTAAAAAAAATCTTGCCCCACCCTATTTGAAATCCTGGCTACGCCTATGGCTACAACCATAGACAAATTTCGAAAATCTTGGACAAAAGTAGCTTAATCGGTTGTAGAGAAGTCCGCACAGGCTCTAATGGCTGGAGTAAATTCTAAAGTTCGTATTTTCTTCATGCACACTTATTAAGTAACTGTTATTAGTTTTAAGATGACTAATAATGGACAAATAAATGAATAAAGAATGCATCTTGGATTGAACTAACAGCAAATTTGTTTTATGCCAAATTTAATCTGTCCAGGTTTTGTCTCGAACAAGCCTTATTGTTAATGTATGCCATATTGTCATTGAAAGTGTCTGCATGCGGTCTGGATTGTAAACCAACTTATATTATATATAAGTTATTTAATGCTATTTTAAAAACCTTGAGAATATTTCCTTACAACTTGGGAAACAACAAATTTTGTTGTACGATGCTCCGTTCTTGAGTTATGTCTTTTTGAAATTGATTATTTTTTGAAAAACCGAAAATTTCAATAGCAGTTTTCCGTTAAAACTGGCAACCCTGAATTTATTTAAAATGTTTTTGTTCATAAACCCATAAACTCTACTCGTGGAGAAAATTTCATGAAAATCTGTGACTCTAGTCGGGATTTACAGCCTCGACAATTTCACTATGACAGCTTCAGTGAATCTAACTCGCGTCCAACAAAACAACCGTCCGTTCTAAATTTCGTTAACAGAATGAAGAACGTCGTATGCTTGAACGAGCGTGAAAACACGCTTCAATTTTCTTTTGCACTCTTCTATCCCAAAGCTTCCTATTTTTTCATATATTTCTAGACAAAATAGTCAAAAGGTCGAAATTAACATTTGTAAACAACGACCTCTAGCGTATTTTTCTGAGATCTGCTTGCTCCCACAACCAAAATAGCACCAGAAACAGATCGAGGGAGTTATTACCTTCCGATCGGTAGTGGATGTAGATGTCATTTCCAGGAAATTTAAGTCTTAAGTCATTGTTTACAATTGTTCCTTTCGACCTTTTGTCGATTTTGTCTAGATTTCATCTCTGTTATATCTCTTCGGATACGGTCGTCATATAGGAAACCAACTTCGGTTTTCATAACACAAATAACATTCATGTATTTGGAGCTTTCAAAACTCATAGTTAATCATTTAAGTGCGTCTTTTATTGGTCGTTCGTTCCATTTATGTCGACTTCCAGTACTGCAAAATACATATTAAAGATTTTAACATACTCCAATATTTATTTATTTTTTTAATTGAATACAGCCTTATCACATATGCTACATTCAAAACCATTTAATAGATGCAGCCTTATCACGTATACTACACTTTCAGCCCAAACCTTTACGATAATAATAAAAAAACAAACGCATCTGATGCATACTGATAAACTAAAAAACTCTAGAGCTTCGTTTGGGAAATATAGATTGCAGCGCCGTGTCTCCAGCAAAATCTGAAACCATAAAGAACAGACATCTAACTCGAAAGTGTGTAAGAAATTTAACGGTCACTTCAGGAAGATAACACAAGTAGCAACGTCTTTTTAGGAAATCCATCTAACGCTTAATGCAATTTCTAATTTCACTAAAATATTATTTGTGGATCCTTTTAACATGGTTGTCTAAATAGAAATAAGAAAACTTTAAGGAAAAACTTGGTTTATAAGGTCATGTTGACATAAACGGAATCCTACTGCATTTGTTTTCACAACTGGACAACGGAACATGCTGTTTGTGCGGCGATAGTGTTTCTAACGAGGTAGTCACGTATTGTGATTTGCATTCATGCATAAATTTTTGAAGACATTTCTAAGTTAGAACAAAATCTGATTATGTCAAAGGACGAAAAATGACATACGGCAACACTTTATCCCTTCGTTTAGCAAAGATAAACTCCAGCGCCATTTCTGAAGCAAGACGTGGAAGTTATCTGATAATCTCAAAAGAAAACAAAAGATATACTTAGAAACTTTGCCGAAGACGGTAACAATCTAAAGCTTCATTTGGCAAAGGTAGTCTGCAATGGCATCTCTGCGGTACTATCTGGAACTAATGTGAATATTTCAAATGTCTTCAATTTACATTCTTGATAATTTTGCTGAAGACGGCAACTCTCTAGAGCCACATTTGGCAACGATAGACTGCAGCACCATCTTTTCGGCGCAATTTGGAATTAATCTGATAATGTCAAGTGACTACATTTCACATTCTCAACAATTTTACTGATGACGGAAAATCTCTGAAGCCTCATTTTTCCAAGATAGTCTGCAGTTCCATCTCTGTGGCAAAATCTGGAACTAATCTGGCTTTGTTTACACCATATGTAGCAAAATTGTATTTCATTCCGGAATATAGTGATGTCCTTTTAATTCCTAGTCTCCAGAAAGAGCTTTGTGTCGTCGGCATAAATGAGAACATTTCTTTTTATTGAGAACGAAGGTAATCTCGTTTACGTAGAGAATAAGAAGAAGTGGTCCTAAATGAGAGCCTTGAGGGATAACCGAGGTGACTTTAATAGGATTCGATTTATTTCCGTTGATTCAATCCATTCCAGAAATCCTGTCTCAATTTCCATTTTTACCAATTTGAAGAGTAAAATTTATATGTTAATACGGCCAAATGACTTGCTAAAGCCTGTATAAAAAGCTTCTACATGGTTTTCATTATCAATTGTATTTAATGAATAATCAATAAATACAATCAGATATGTTAAGGTCGAACGTCCATTAAAGAAGCCGTGTTGCATTACAGTTATTCTATTTTTGAATGGTTGGGATACCTTTACGTTGTCAATTGCTTCGAGTTTTGGAATGCACGAGATAATGATCATGACTGAGTTATGAAAGTTCAAATTTTAAACATATTTCGTGACGCTCCAATATTTCGCTCTTCACAGACGTAGTCTTTCGTCAAAAATGGAGTTCATTTCAGAGCTTCAAATTCATTCATTGCAGTGGGCGCTCGGGCTAAGATCGAATCGTCAATAGGATTTGAATCAGGGTGGTAATTTATTCAATTGGTTGGGAAATAATCGTTCATATAAAACCTCCAAAAATAATCACAAGATTCGGTTTTTCGAACAAAAAGGAACGTGGTTCCGGAAGTTTGGATGATAACTGTAGCACACTTGTTTGTTTACCGACAATTAATGCTACAATCAGCTGAGCTGGGACTGAAATATCGCCAAAGATAAGATGAACGTTGGAAATCAATCAGTTGCCTCAGGTGTTTGCAATCAAATTGGTAAGAGTGCTGGAGAAAACAGGATTATTAAGCTTTCAAACTGAACGGTGTAACATGTTCGACTGATGTGGTTTTGCAACACTGCTCGAGTATAAGTACACGGCACTGAAGAAGTCTACACATTGTAGACGAAATACGCGTATCCGTCATGATAAGCAATAGAGGTAGTTGTAATTAAATGGAAATTAAAAATCTTTCTACTCATTTTTATAGTTACAGGTATTGCACTAAAAAGCTCACACTCACCAGGATTCAACACTGCTTTATTAATTTATTCTGGAATTAATCAAATTATTAAAATGAATGATTTCTTAATCAAATATTAATGAATTGGTCCTCAAAATTCAATTACAGTTCCATCTAGATTTTTTACAGAGTTACAGATGTCCATCTCATGCCTGGGACAGACATACAACGCTGACCGTTTTACGCACTGTCAACTACTTTGATCCAGTACACGTACTAGACTAAGGGAGTACAACGCTGTACGTTGTATGTCCATCCCAGGCACTAGGATATAATGAGAAAATTAAGTGGTTCCTACGATATTTCTCGACAAACAAAGATTTAAATGTGAATTTGTCGAACCTCTTAGTACTTCCATGAAAATTATTTGTCTACATGCTACCAAGAAGTAGGGCTTCCTGATCATTCTAACAGATCTCTTCATTTTTCATTACAATCTTTGAACAATATCAGATGATTTAAAATCTTTTACAACAGCTTCACTAAAGTGATTGTAATGTTCACTGAAAACTAATTTTTGTTCAAATTACGAAATCTAATGTAGGACTACCAAATTTAGTCGTTGTTTTCTGCAACAAAACTGATTTGTATTTTTTAAACAGCTACCTTCGTATTTAAACACGCGCAATGTTTCAAAATAACAAAATGCTTGTTTAGCTTTTTATTATTAGTTTTCATAAAACGCCTAATGAAATGCCGACACAGATAAAAAGAAACATTGAATTTTCTGCATTCTCTAATGCACATAGAGGGTATGCTAGTTTTGGCAGAAAATAATGGGATATTTCATGTAAATTTAAGCCAAATAACGCCTGAATCTAGTCTGTTGTAACAGAGATTGCAAAAAAAAATGTATGGCGCATGAAAGATTGCAAACAATTTCGTTGTCTACGCCTCCTTTGACTTGGAATTAAACGAGGGGTAATTTTACACGATTTTAAAACTTATTATTTTTTCCTGTGTAGTGAGCTAAGCAGGCGAGTTCAAATAAAGCATGGCATTAAACATAAATTTTCTTTGAACATATTGTTGGACTAAAAAAAAATATTAAATGATGCTTTATCAAGATCACCCGATCATAGGCCCAGTCTTGCCCAATCTTTTGAGAAGATTTGAAATCTTGTAAAGATTTTAAATTGACCAGATTGACTGACTCCATCGGTGCAACGCGTTTTGAGAAAATGACGTATGAATTATTGTTTATCTTTATGTTTCCAAAATCAGGTGCGTCATTAAGGATAAATTGTCGAGATTTCATCAACATTAATCTGTCTACTTTCAACAAGTGCTTTGGTAATAACCTGATTTCTTTAGTCTTCACAGATTGATTAAAGAACATGTAATTATCTTTTCTTTGGTGTCATGTTTGGAAAGCTAGATTTGACATAAGGTCTCGCGATATTTCATGTAAATTTAAACAATATATCGCCACGATCAGTTCTGTTGTTGGAAAGATTGTAAACAATTTCGCTGTCTACGCCTACTATGGTTTGCTATTGAACGAGAGGATTGCAAAGGATTTAGTTAGATATTCGCATCAATATATTTAAATAATGGAAGATTACCCATATGATCTTCTGGTTCGCTTCAAGTTGTTATCCACCTTTGACCTTTACCTTTGACATTTGGATATTTTGACAAACATCTGCATACAATTCAAAATTATATTATTATTCCTTCTAGAAAATAAAACAATGCTCGTTCTTGAACAGATTGGTAAGAACACAGTTTGAAAGAAACGTGTAATACTTTGAGTTATTTTATGCACATATATAGAATGCCGATTATGACATAATTTTTTGGGATAGGTATTGCTTAAATCAAGTTTGTTACATGAAACAATGTAAACAATTTCGTTTTTACGCCTACTTTGGCTTGCAATTGAACAAGGGGAAAATGTTGCGCATCTGTAAGAACTCATCTTTTTTTCTGTGAAGAAGGGCATTGAATGCATGGTTGAACATCTTAAACATCACGCAGTTAGGTTGATGTTTTTTTTAATGAAAAATAGAGTTCTTAATAAGCTGTAAAATGTCATTTCGTGCAATTGGATAAATTTACCGATAACTATGTTCAACAGCAGATTTTATGAATGTGTATGACAAAATTGAAGATCTTGATAAATTCTACAACTTTGTCTAACAGTGCATTGACCTAACTGGTATATAGAAAGTGTTATATTCACTGTTATATTCAAATGATATTCATTGATGAATATCATTTTAATATTCAGATATTGCACTCTCACGTCTTAGGTTTAACAGTTAGAACAATACATTGTGAATCAAATTTATGAAACTAATCGAGCAGCACATTTTTTGCATACGTGCTATTGTGGAAATCAGCATCTGGAACGAGTTTTTGGCAGATAATATAATCTGTTATATAAAACCGTCTGTAAAAATTTAAAAATCCATTAACCAAGCTAGTAAAGCCTCAAGTGCAAACTAGACCAAGCTGGAGGTGTCTGACTTCGATACCCGGTCTGGTCTGCGATTAGGTGTTTCAAGTGGGGAAAGTTGCTTGACCCCTGGCAATACACTAATTATGATAAGTAACTTTGAATGTCGTTAGGGAAGACGAAGAAGCCATGAAAAAAAAAACTTATTTGTTCGTTGTCTGGGATTATAGGGAGCTGTCAAAGGACATGTTACGTGTACTTCTTTTAACTGTATAGTAATTAACTTCAATCTTGCAAATTGAAAAACAATCTGGACTCTAAATTTCTTCAGTATTTCGCTAGTTTCTTCATTCGAGCGATTTTCCAGGAAACAAACCCCTCCAACTGTCCCAACCTGTGAACACCCAATATTTGCTACGTCATTTCTTCTTCACACTCGATAGGTATGGCAGCAATTAATTCTAATTCGCTCTACTTATGACAGTCTCAATCAACAACTCAAACATCCAAACCATGATTCATTCTCGAGCTAGCTGACGTCAAATGATATGCTTCTCCGCAGTTCTCCCACAGAAGATGCACCAACTGAATGCCGCATTTCAACTAACTTATTCTCTGCCTCACTGAAATGTCGGATTCGTTTACTCTCGTTTTCTAAATGCCACTCTATTAGTAATTACAGTTATATCCCACTATTTCACACGTTCACACTTCTATTTCTACGTTCAATAGTCGGCGGCAGCGACGACGACAACGACGATGACCGCTACTACTAACCTCCATGCTTCGAATCTTCCGGCATGATTTGTATATTTGCAATCGATCACTCAGCTCCAACTAACTATCACCATATTTTGGGGTTTCAAATTCGGTCACAACACGATCCGCCTTTGGTTGTTCAGATAATCTAGGTCTTGATTCGCACTTTTTTTCTGTCTTGAAAAGACCGGTTCCACTCGCGGGAATTGCCACCGGATGACTGAAACCAGTGAAGCGATTTTACCTGGTTAAAATAATTGCTTATTCTCTAACGACAACTGCACACTTCGGAGGGCTGGAGCAATTCATCAAATGATAAGCTTACTTTATGAACCGTTGAGCACTTGTGGGTATGATAAGACTTTTCGATACTTTTCACTTGAGGGAAAGGTCTACGTATCTCACTGGCTTTGTTTTAGACGATGTGTTATCATCAGTTCCTGGGTTCCAGTGTAGAAATTCCGAATTGGAAATAAGTTTCAAATGGTGAGATAAGTTCGATCCTACAAAACGTGGATACGTTGGATTCTTCAGCATTGTACCCCTGATAACACCTTGTCAACGGGTTCATATCATCGATTGTGCCATCGACGGATAGTGCTTGATCCTCGACATGAGGATGGGTTATTCACTTTAGCATTTACCATGGGAACAAAGTTAGTAAACAGCATCAAGTGTGGATAAGCCAGTGGATGCTTGCACCAAGTATGGAATCCGCTAGATTTAGTGAGCGATTTCCCTGCATGTGATTCCCTACACGCATCTAGCGTACAGTGTTGTAAAGAATAAGTGAATCACTTACAAAAATTTGCCTAAAGGTTAACTTTTATAGAATTTGATAAACAATAACGAGTGACAATGAAAAGACAAAACCTATCGATCAGTCGAAGTATCTTCAATTCGAAACAATTGGCCCCTATAATGGGATTCTGATTGAGTCAACATGCCGACGTCCTTCATTACCTTCCTTTCTTGCCAAATTCACGTTCGATTCCACCGGAGTGTCACACTTTTATCAATTGCCTAATAGGCTATTATTTGTTATCACTTCTGTCTCAGATATACTCGTCCATTGGTCATTGGAAAATGAGACAGTCATGTGCATAAGATTTAGAAAAAAAAAGTTTAGCAAAGTCAAATCAAAGTCTATGTAGATGTTGCACTGAACAATTTCTAAACGTTATTCGTTTACGCTTGCATCGCTGAGATGAGTCGTGTAAATATTGCCTTTTTTATTTTGAAAATTAAGAAGATCATCTGGCACATGTAACATTTCTTGAGTTATTTGTGTCCAGCAGCATATTGCTTTATAATTTTTCATCAAAATTTACTTAAACTTTTCGGTTAATTTGTTTTACGTCGGTCTCTGTCCCACAATTTTGTGACGATCACCGATGGACACCGACCGCCAACCAAGGACAAGTTTACTTTATTCTTCACTGATTTCCATATTCTAGAACGACGCCAATGGTGTAGTTTAAGGTGAATCGCTGCTCTATGTATTTTTTCCTAAGAAGCAACCACGCTTAAGGGCTTACGCTGAAGCATTCTCGAAGGCAGCCATTACCTGAACATTTAGAATTGATATAACCAGGAATCTGTACTAGATATTGACAATTTAATCACATCAGTTTGTATGCTTACTTGCTGTGAGCAATCTGATGAAGTTCGATTCGATGTTCATTCACTAACAATTGTGATTTATCAATTTGAAATACCAAGGTAAGTTTGCGAGAGCGAGATAAAAGATAGGAAAAAATACATAGAGCAGCGATTCACCTTAAACTACACCATTGGCGTCGTTCTAGAATATGGAAATCAGTGAAGAATAAGTAAATTGTCGCTGGTTGGCGATCGGTGTCATCGGTGATCGTCACAAAATTGGGACAGAGACCGACGTAAAACAAATTAACCGAAAAGTTTAAGTAAATTTTGATGAAAAATTATAAAGCACATGTATGCTGCTGGACACAAATAACTCAAGAAATGTTACATGTGCCAGATGATCTTCGTAATTTTCAAAATAAAAAAGTGCAATGTTTACACGACTCATCTCAGTCGATGCAAGCGTAAACGAGATAACGTTTAGAAATTGTTCAGTGCAACATCTACATAGACTTTGATTTGACTTTGCTAAACTATTTTTTTCTAAATCTTGCTGCGCATGACTGTCTCATTTTCCAATGACCAATGGACGAGTATATCTGGAGACAGAAGTGATAACAAACAACAGCCTATTAGGGCAATTGATAACAGTGCGACACTCCGGTGGAATCGAACGTGAATTTGGCAAGAAAGGAAGGTAATGAAGGACGTCGGCATGTTGACTCAATCAGAATCCCATTATAGGGGCCAATTGTTTCGGGTTGAGAGATACGCTCGACTGATCGATAGGTTTTGTCTTTTTCATTGTCACTCGTTATTAGTTTTATCAAATTCTATAAAAGTTAACCTTTAGGCAAATTTTTATGAAATGATTCACTTATTCTTTACAACACTGTACGCTAGATGCGTGTAAGTCATGCGGAA
>JASCZW010007255.1:0-70581 GCA_034211315.2 Aedes japonicus
GGATTACATTCCGTCCGCCTGGCTAGAGGGCTCAATTTTCTCCGGACGACCAAAAACACGACTCAATTAAGCCTTCCCTCCTTCGTATCGCATCGTTGGGTATTTCATCTTGCGTGCGTAAAACTAGTTTTTAGGAGTCATTTGCATTTCGATGCACTTTTTCCCTGCGTCCACACATTCAGCGGGTAGGGTTGTTCTGCGAGTTGAATTATGATTGTTTGATACGGTTAGACATAACTTGAATGGATCTTTATCAACGATGTCCATCAATAAATAATGACATATATCATTTCACTTTAAAACATTTCACAATATTACGAGCATTTATTTTTAATTTTCAATGAACAAGTGAAGTGATAGTATAAATTTTTAAATCTATCCAATCCTTGTATTCTTGAATCATAATTAACTCATCAAAATATGACGTTTAAAAAGTAGCTGGATCCGAAGTACCAGGTAAATTGCGTTGGATGATCCGAATACCCACTAGTTGCATCGAAATATCTCGATTATCAACTATGAAAGTGCATATAAAACACTAAACTGATACCAAATAATAAGGGCATCTTAACAGTTGTCCAAACCGTGGTTTGTATTTATTTTTTTATACCAAACGCAAAAATTTTGCTGAACCAGTTTTGGACATTTTTTTTATTCCTTGTCGGGTATTTTCATCACTGCGAACATTTTTTAGATCTATTGTTATAGATTCATTTTGTTTAATACCGGATCCTTTCAGCATCTTTTTAAATGTGGCGTTTTGATCTATTCTTGCAGCAGTTTGGAATAAGAAAAATACCATTCCAAAATACTAAACGCTACTTGATAATACCAATTTATAAGTAGCTTTTAGTAATCAAAAACTCAACTTCATTGGGTATATTCTGAGGTGAAAAGTGGCCGGACAGTAGGGGTGTTGCGCGCCTTGGATGTTGATAATACCCCAAGTTGCTTCCAGTGATAGCGAATTGC
Source organism: Aedes japonicus (assembly GCA_034211315.2). Classification (NCBI taxonomy): domain Eukaryota; kingdom Metazoa; phylum Arthropoda; class Insecta; order Diptera; family Culicidae; genus Aedes; species Aedes japonicus. The sequence continues at coordinate 973 of JASCZW010007255.1, forward strand.
CTCTCTGTTTCATGCCTGGATAACGAATGGTTCTCTTCTCTTTTTACAGCCCAATGTATTTTCCGGAGAACGCTGACTAGTTCAAAATGAGAAGGCTCTCGGAATTGTGATTGTTGTGGATTTTACGACTAATTTGGTGGCAAATTCCGATTCTGAATAGTACTTCGATTGTCCGGAAATGAAAAGTCATGAAGTATTCAAAGTAAACAATCGGTTTATTAATGAATTGGTCATGATTGGCACTCGCATATAGCTCATACAGATAGATTTTAGAGAAACCTGTTGTATAAAAACTTTTTCAGGTTTACTGCTAAAAGTTGAAAGTTGTAGCAAAAAATGCAAAATTGCAATTTTGCAGTTTTTGCAATCATATCTTGAGAAATCCGCATGATTCTGAAAAGGCACATTTTGCCCATCATGTTCCACAAAGCTTTTATGGTATAAACAAAGCCATGCAAGTGTGTGCAAGTGGTTATCGCTGTGTGCCTAGTGCCTCGACAATCGCAGCAACCGTTGGGTTTTGTTCAACCGTCAACAACTTCTCAATATGGGTGAGACAATGGCTACAGAACGCCGGTACGCCGTTTGCCTCTGTTGCTATTCCGCTGTCAAGTGTTCTATTTTTATCTGCACTCGTCATCACACTCCTATCGCCCTCTCATCAAATTCACCATGCGGTTTATGAAATAAACGAAGCCATGTACAGTGTGTGCGACCGAAATTTGCTTCATTGTTGTAACGTTGAGTGCCTCAAAAACCGAAGAAACTGTAGGACATTTATTCCATTCACCTCAACTTGTTGTGGTGACTGGATGGTTACAATGAAGAGCCGTCATGCTGACGGTCGCGGTTCGACTCTCGGTAGCGGATGGAAATCTTTTTTTTTGTGCGCCATTGAATTTACTACTACATACTAATCAACTGTACAACATCACGCACACAGTGAATTTTTCTAATCGAATTGATGTGTTGCTTTTTTGCCCACGACCAATGTTGCATTTTTTCTCCAAGTTGCGATCCATTACGAGAAATGAAACCAAATCATGCGAAATTGCATTACAATCTTGCTTTTTTATTTTGGGTGTGGGAACTTCAGAATATTCAGGCTTGTCTTCTGGGGGAGAGGATACATTTTACTATGGCAGTTTTGATAAGCTTTCTGGGGGGAAACCAATAATATCTTGAAGATACAATCAATTCGTATTTCTCGGAGGAGATATATTTAAATATTGGAGGAGATATTTTAAATATTGTATTGCTCAATTGAAACTTCACAGGTCTAGACAATCCTATGTACTTCTTCGGAGTTACATGAATTGAACGGCACTTATATAAGCTTCAACAAACTGAACGAACTCTTTAAACCTTATTTTTTGAATTACTATGAACTTCGGAATATCTATGAAGATTGGAAGGAAGAATAATGCACTTGATATAAGTTGATTTGACTTCTTGGAAGTTGAATAAACTTTTTGGAAGTTTCAAGATAATCATGAAATTTGCTCGCTCTGTTTTAAGAAGAGAAGTGGTGGAGCTTCAGAGAAGTTCATTGAATTGCCGAGAAATTCTCAACGTTTCTGTAAACTTGGTTGAATTTTCACAAAGCTTACTGACCATCCATTGAATAGATAAAACTTTTTGGAAACAACCGGAACTTTGAGAAGCAGGTTTAGCTTCCCAGAAGTCACTTGGGCTTCCAGTTTGTACATCCTTCATGTTAACAGAATTTCACATATATTCTAATAATTTACGAGAAATTGAAAAAAAAATGCTGGGGGATTGATTGAAAACCTTAAAATAAGTTGGTGGAATTTCTGTGAAATAAATAGCATTTCCAAGATGTTTTTAAGTCTTACGAGAAATTTTTACAATCACCAAGATTGCGATACGGTGGAATGTCCGTGAAATTGATTAAACATTAAAAAGTACATTATAATTGATTTCGTGCTTCATGCAACAACAAAACATAATTATTTAAATGTATTAAAAAAGTAGTATTCTGAACTTTTGGGAAGCTCCCTGAATTTTTGGATAGTAACCTGAACTACTGGGAGGAACCCTTAACTTTTGGGAAGTTCCTTGAAATCATGTGAAGCTCCCTGAATTTATGAAAATTCCCTGAATTTCTGGGAAATACCCTGAATATCAGGGAAGTTGTCTGAACATTTGGGAAGTAACCCTTAACTTCTGAGAATTTCCCTGATTTTCTGGGCCTTCTGTTAACTTCCCTGAGTTTCTGGGAAGTTCACTGAATTTATGCGATTTTTTTCGAACGTTTGGGAAGCATTTTCGTTCATCAGTTTCTTAACCTCTTCCAGTGTTGGGAACACAGATACTGCGGGCTGTAAGTTTTCAGGTTTACTTTGCGAAAATTCCTCAGGGTAAGCTAGCTGGTTGGCTCCGAAATCCTTACATTTTCGTCAAGTGCTTTAGCTGAGGAACAGTATGCAAACATCCGTAAGGCTGCAATGCATGCTTGTAACGGGCTCATGCCAACTTTTCCGGCTGCATCGCAACTTAGCTGGAAAAGGTCATCAGATGACTCTAGTTGTCACATAATTTTCAGGAGCATCTCCTTGTGTGTCGCTAAAGTAGTCCTGGAACAACTGCATATGCCCGAAACGTAAATCACGGTCGATGTTGGGGTGTCTTCCAGGGTGTGACCCTCTCCGTTTTGACTCATATTTGTCTGCTGCCAAATTACAAATCAGCATTATCTCAAGGGTGTCCACGATGAAATTGCCACAGCACAAAATTGATTCGCAAAATTCGAGTTTTCATCCGATTGCCATCAAATTTTCAGGGATTGAGAAATAACTATTAAACTTCATTTTACCATTTTACTCGTATTTTATTAACAGTCCATACGCAAATGCCCGCACCTTGGCCTTAACCCCGGCCATAAGATTCTGCACAACCTGTGAATCAACCGTTTTTTGCATGTAAACCCATACTTTCTTCAGTTCCTCGACTGTCTTCACTACCTTAGGTCGTTTAAGAAGGTGCTGCTTCATAATCGCCCAGTACTTCTCGATGGGGCGGAGCTCCGGAGTGTTGGGAGGGTTGAACATTTTCGGCACAAAATTGACCTTATTGTCCGCATACCACTTCAGCACGTCCTTGGGTAGTGGCATGAGGCCAAATCCGGCCAGAAGATTGTTGGGACGTTGTGGGGCCTTCAGGAGAGGAAGCAGCCGCTTCTGGAGGCACTCTTTATGTACACCTGTCCGTTCATCGTGTCCTGGGTCACGAAAGGTGCACTCCGCTTCCCGACGTGCAGATGGCTTGCCAAACCAGGAATTTCTTCGCAAATTTGGACATCTTTTGAGTGCGGACATGCTCCGGAACGCTGAACTTATCCTTGGCCGTGAAAAACAGGTTGCCGGGGATCTGTTTGAAGTCGGCCTTCACATATGTTTCATCATCCATGATGCAGCATTCAACTTTCGTCAGCATGTTGAGGTACAACTTCCTGGAACGGGTTTTGGCGGACTTGTTCTGCTTCGCGTCGCGATTAGGGGTCTTTTATACCTTTACCCAAAAGCTGAAATTGTAGCAAAACATGCAATTGCAGTTTTTGCAATCATATCTTGAGAAATCCGCATGATTCTGATAAGGCAATTTTGCCCATCATGATCCACAAAGCTTTTTATGGTATATACAAAGCCATTCAAGTGTGTGCAAGCGGTTATCGCTGTGTGCCTAGAGCCTCGATAGTCGCAGCAACAGTTGGGTTTTTGTTCAACCGTCACCAACTCTCAATATGGGTGAGACAAATGGCACAGAACGCCGCTACGACATTTGCCACTGTTGCTATTCCGCTGGCAAGTGTTCTATTTTAATTTTCACTCGTCATCACACTCCCATCTCCCTCTCATTAGGTCACCATGCGTTTTATGAAATAAACGAAGCCATGTAAGTTTGTGTGACCGATATTGACTTCATTGTTGTAATGTTGAGTGCCTCGACAACCGAAGCAACTGTAAGGCTTTTATTCAGTTCACCTCAACTTGTTATGGTGACTGGATGGTTACAGAAAGGAGCCGTCATGCTGACGATCGCGGTTCGACTCTCGGTAGCGTATCGAGTTCTTTTTTTTTTTGTGGGCCATTGAATTTACTATTACTAATCAACTGCACAACCACACGCACACATTGAATTTTTCTAATCTAATTAATGTGTTGCTTTTTTGCCCACGACCAATGTTGCATTTTTTCTCCAAGTTACGATCCATTACGAGAAATTAAACCAAATCATGCGAAATTGCATTACAATCTTGCTTTTTCATTTTGGGTGTTGAACGTTCGAAGCCCAGCCTTAGTTTTGGCCTTCTGGACAAAACTTCGGCTTAGGTGCAGCTTCTTAGCCACATCCCGAACGGAGGCGTTCGGATTTCGGTTGAAGGCCCCAACTACGCGGTTGTGATTTTTGGTGTTGTACGGAATACTTTTTCCTTCACTTCTGGGCTTCCGATCGGTGGTCAACCGTTCCTCGAACCGCTTAATCACTCGCGACACCGTGGAATTCGCGATTCCCAACGTTTTAGCGATGGAACGATGCGAGAGATCCTTGTTCTCGTGATGAATGCGCAAGATTTTATCACGCACGAGCTGTTCTTTCGACTCCATTTCCGCGAGTTTTAATCACAGGACTTCAAAACTTGCAGGATGTAAATAATGCACTATGAACTAAATCCACCCAAATTTTCATTAAATTTTACCCAACGGTTAAAAAGTTAGAGCAATTTCATAGTGTGGCAATTTCATCGTGGACACCCTTTAATATCTTTTAAATGAAATACATGCATTAAGCCAAACGAAAGAACAAATATTTGTCGTCTTCTGCTAATGACGACACTAAAAATATTCGGTCAAACCAATCCAAGGGAAAAAGTTTGCGAAAAATCTGCAATCTATGAAAAAAATATACAGACCACCTCTGAAGATGCCCTAAACTTGAGATGCAATGAAAGATTGAAAGTAGCTTTGAAGGGTCGCAACGTTTGCCTCTTGCTTTTGGCATATTTATTTCATTCCACTGCCATACCATAATCATACGCTAGCACCTCATGCTTTAATCCACTCAGTTGGATCTGTACAACATCTAGCCGCGGATTCTTCTATATGGAAACCCGCTTTGTCCTCATGTCTTCCTCAGATTTGACCTTCTTGGGATGCTTCCGTAGTGTCTGCTCTATAATAGACCAATATTTTTCTAGGGGTCTTAAATCCAGTGCGTGGGGTGGACAACATTTGAATAGTGGTACAAAGCTAGATCCGGCCAGAAGATCGTAGGGCTCCCGAGTTGCTTCAACAGAGGAAGCCGACGCTTCTGAAAACACTTCTTGAGGTAGATGCCCCCGTTTACAGTCCCGGTAGTCACGAACGGTGCACTCCGTTTGTCACAAACTTTTAAAGTTGGCAAACTTTGAAAGTTTCTGCTTCCTTACTTCCTCCGGAATATCAAACTTTTGCTGAGCGGTGAACAGTAGCCCCGGAAGCTGCCAAAAGCCCGCCTTGACGCAATTCTCATCATCCTTGAGGCTTCGTCAGCATCTGGGTGTACAGTTTCCGGGCCCGTGACTTTCTCACCGTATTTAGCCGTTCGTCACGATTTAGAGCCTTCTGCACACGTAAAAATTGTACTGATTCAATTTTTTGATGCATTGGGATTTCACTTAAACGCTTTCAAACACGCTTGTGATCCTGATCACTAATATAACTTCCATTCTGACCGCAGTTCTCCTTCCGTTCGATGTTCAGAGTTTCGTAGTAATGTTTAATCACACGGCTGGCTTGCGCAAAATCAATTCGAGATGTTTTATTACGGGTGACGCCAATTTTTTTTCCAATTTTTAAAAAACAGCGATAAGAATACAAAAAAAAAAACTACAGCATTTTTTGCGTAATCCAATTTGATGTGGGACACCCTTTAGGTCTCAACGGACCCGGTGTTCCGATGATTGACAACGAGCCTTGTATCGATTGATAGACTCACTATAGCAATCCTCAAGTGTTTGTATCCCGGCCAGATGGTGAACCTCACTTGCTCTTGTCGTCGGAGAGGTGTTTGGGTGCATCCTGAGAAAATTGTTTTGAACACGCTGCAACTTCAGATGATGTCCGGCGCAATGACCGTGAGTATGATTTGCTTGTAGACAGCATGCTTGTTTGTCAGGCATAACGTAGACCTTCTGTTAATCAATTGGTACAATAGCTTCAACAGAACGTTACATTTTGTCACAGTTTTATCAACCTGCTCCATGAAAATCAGCTTGCTGTCTGGAAAAACGCCAAGATAGACAGCTGATTTGGCCCATTCCACCGTTGTGTTGATAAGGCTAATTTTACAATCATCAGGCGGAACAATTCTGGGAGATTTTGAGTATGAGAAGAGGATGACCTGGTTTTTACTGCGTTGATACAAATTTTTCAGTCAGTGAAGTATTCTAACAGAAAATTCAGGCTTCGCTGCAGTTTTACAGTGAGCGGTCTTGTTACCCTACCATTGTGGACGACTGCGTTATCATGTTCGAGGTAAATAAGTTAAACAAAAGTGGACCTAGTAAACTTCTCTGTGGAACACCGTCGAAGATCTCTTGTGCATTGGGACCAGCATTATGCAGCGCAACACGGAATGTCCTGTTTGACAGACAGTTTTTAATTATTCATCAATGGTTGAACGGCCACTTCAGAAGCCTAATTGTTCGTCGAGCAGAATGTTGAGCTCTTCGCTAAATGAGAGATGCCAATGGAAGATCGTTTTCTCAAACAACTTTGATAATCCTGAGAGAAAGCTGATGGGTGTATGACTCTTGGCAGAGGAAGGATCTTTCCCAAGCTTCCGGATGGAGATGACTTTAGCTGGAAGCACGAGGGGAAGTAGCTAAGTCATAGGCATTCGTTGAATATCAACGCCAGATGACCATAGAACTAGGGGCTCAATTGCTTGAGCTCCAAGTGCAGAATGTTGCCGAAACCTGGGGCCTTCATGTTCTTTAAGGATTTGATATATGTAAACATTTTGTCAGCTGAGATCTTCAACTCCTCGGAGGGGACTTCGATGGCTGTTGTTTGCAAGCTTGCTAACTGCAGCTTCGTGCGGATTGAAGATGTTTTGTCCGATATTGTAAGAGCTGAACATGTGTTGGCATTTCTCAGTAGCCTTCTCTTCAGGAGTTATCAAGCTATCTTTAGATAAATTGTCTCTGCTTCCGAGTTAGCTTGCGGATGTCGTTTCGTTGGACCGTTGTTGTTCCGTTGACGGTGCTGACTTGCTTGGGACAATAGGCCCCGATGATGGTGTTAGGGCCGACGGCAGATTCGGCAGAACTCCGATGGCTTCGATTAACTGCGTCTGGAAGATCGAAAGCATGTGGAAGTTGATGTTGTTGGGTAGGGCGATCGAGGCTTCTCCTTCAGAACGACAACTATACAATTGCACAAACCGGTAGCCTGGCATGGAGGCTTGAGGTGCGTCTCCGTGACGATGGCGATGTCGATATCCTTCCTGATAAGGAAGTCATCGAGCTCCATAATTTTGTTTCGCATGGAACAAGCAATCCAATTCAAGATGCGTAAGCCGCAAACCCATGTTTGAAGAGGAATGTCATAGTCACGAATATGCCGGCTTTGAGCTGTTCTTCCTTGGGCAGGAACTAACTCCACCAGTTGCTCCGAGTCGTACAGCTGTCTATCGGCGGGTGGTTTCGTGGAGACCCAACCCAGATCGCATCAGCCTGGAAAAGGGGTTGACGTGGAAGCGGTGGCGGCTCCCATCTCGTTGCTGAACGGAGGCTGACGGGCGGTTGGCATAGTGGTGATTTAATGGGATCGGTGGTAGTTTAGATACTTGGTATCGGAGCGTCCAAAAATTCCCTCGTCCTTCCGAGGTGGTGGACGGCGTAGACCAGGCCAGGACTTGGTGGACGCTTGCTTGCAGATCGTCAGAAACTCTGCACGTTTGGGACGGGTTCGACTGCCGCGATTGCCGTGGGACGGGTTCGATTACCACGGTTTCCTATAGAGTTTTGGGTTTCGTGGCCAAACGCAAGGCAGTTGCCTCACTGCGTCACGTCGTGCTACCTCAGGCGATACCGGCCCCACTCGACAATGGCGCTGAAGAGAGCCCGTGTTTTCATCAGGTCCGCCATCGTGACGAAACCCTTCTCAACGTCGATCTGATAGAGTTGGTCCTGACGATTTCCCTATTTGCTGGCGTCTTATATGGCACACCATCTGGGCCTTCGGTGCCACCGCTTACAGCTCGGTGATGATTGCCTCCAGAAGGCCGCGCAGAATCATCTTCATCGGAATGTTTCCGGGTGCATCGTGCGTGTAGAACTCGTGTTGCTTGGCGACTAGGTGAGCACAAACCGCAAGGGTAGTCAGCTTCCGTCGAGCACATAATCTTTGTACCACTACTGCACAGCTTGTACAGCGGATGAATTTGAATGGTTGGGTGTTAAAGTTCGATGGACCGGCGTCGTCATGGTGCAACCGCTTGGAGTTTGTTTAGGGTGCGGATGGCGCCGTCGCGGATGTCATCGTGTGTCGATTTTTAAGACCCATTGCCAAGGCAAAGGTCGACCATGAAAGCTTGCCAAACTGTGCAGCGCTTATTTCGTTTCACGCTTAGTTGATTATTAGCAAATCGAAAGATAAGTTAATAAACTTAAAATCTCACAAAGCACCTTCTCATTTCCTTCACGCATACTCTATATACTACAGTCCCGATTTGAGAAATTCTGCAATTTATTCGCTTTCAATCCGAATCGTTTCTTGGCTCTTGGACTCTCTTGGACGAAACTTTGCTAAATATCAAAGATTTTATCCACGCCAAAATCTTCGGATTCCACTAGAAATGAGTCTTGGTTTTTTTTGCGCGTTGCTTCTGATTTTTGTCCCTTGTGATGAAAAAAGTAATGTATATTTATCAGTTTCCCCACGTCACAATATGACGATCCAGGATTGCATATGGATAAACTAAATACTTCCGTGAACAGTACTACACAGATAAAAAAACATTGAATTTTCTGCGTTATCTAATGCACACATAGGGAATGCTCGACTTAAGAAAATAATGGGATATTTCGTGTAAATTGAAGCCAGATAACGCCTGAATCTATCCTGTTGTATGGAAGAATGGTAATATTGTTGTATGCGCATGAAAAATTGCAACAATTCCGTTGTTTACGCCTCCTTGATGGAATTGAAAGAACGGAATTTTACGCGCTTGTTAAAATTACTTGTTTTTTCTGTGTAGTTTTCTAGATCTCAACAGAATCTCACTGACAATTGAGAACAACTGAACGGATCTTATAGAGATTATATAATAACTGCAATACACTCTGAAGAAAATCATGCCAAATTTGGTTAATTTCGGTTATGTATGAAAAAAGTTACGCAAGTTTGATAGTGTCGCAATAAGTGTTAACTCACCCTGTAGCCACCCAAAAAAAAAAAAAAATTGTTCGAAGCTAGCGATGGTTAATCTCGATAAAGAAGAAGAAAAAGAACAAGTTTGATGTGTACATCAGTATTCCATGGTACGATGAGCTAAATCTCAATGATCAATTGACGCTACTGAAAAATATAAACAACCCATGAAATAATCTTTTGGAAGTTCTTTAAACCCTTATAATAAATTTAAATAGTATAAATAATGTTATTGGAAAACCCATCATTCTAATCATAAAACCAATGAAGAGAATCGATTTTACAATTTTTCCACACTAGGCCTGAGAAAGAAGACAATTAATTGGAACTAGACCCACCCTAGCGTTGGCTTAAATGACAACCATAAAAATCTATAAAAAGCCTTCTCTAGTTTCCGAGCTCGTAAGTTTGCTGCGTAACTGTGGTAGCCCACCGAGTTAAACCACTTTGTCATCCACACTTTCCCTTTGAAGCTGTTGAGATGCTGCATCCTGCAGTTACGTTTTTTAAAGTATCGTTCAATGATTACGTGCTATTATGATGTAATTTGCAAACTGTTAAAAAAAAATCCAGAAAGGGGTGGGGAAACTTAAACTCATCACCTCAATAAGAGTAGCGATGCTACAATATCAAAAATGTCTCCGTAATTAATGTACGACCCCTTATCTTCGTGCACTGTCTCTTTCACACTCCGCTCTTTGTGTGGTTTGTTTTCTGTCGCGATCAAATGCTAATTACGATGATAAACGAATTGTTATCGGGTTCCAATAGGTGGCGCACGCTGTGTCCTGCTCATGTTCATAGTCGTGATCATGTTATACCGCACTTTGTCCTCCCCGTGCTAACTTTAGGCGCCACAGAGCCATCATTAGAAAATAAAAACTGCTATCGGATATTGGAGCCCAGATCATGCGGATTGAATTGGACAGTGGGATTGGCGTTGAGATTACGAGGATTTAAAGTTTAATGAATTCGACCTATGGACCGGGGCAACGGAACATAAGACATGTTAGTTAGCTAACCGTAGTATACAAATTTTCAGCATTCAGCATCCAGGTTTATTTAGTATTTTATGGCTATCAATATTTGTACTCTTTACTGGGGCGGATCGAGGTAGGCTTTGCGTGTGGACGGACGTCAAGTTTTATTTCTCGTTGGCTTTATTTTTCGTTGTTCAGAAATATGTAAATCGATAGTTTTTAGTGAAAAAATTCAGTTCTCTTGTTTTTTGAGTATAAATTGATGCGTTGTGAGACGATCGGTTGCTGCTTTGTCTGAAAATTGTTTGCTATTTTGAACTGCTGCGTATGTGTTGGTTTTCATGCTTCCGGAAGTGTCTGGAGGAAAAGGGATTAATTTACTGGCAGGAGCGAAGGACTTTAATGATAGGCCAGATCAGTATGATTTTGAAAAGTGCATGGAACTTTTAGAATCCGAGTTACATCAGTGATTGTGACTTCTGCCTGCAAAAGTAACAATGCTGCATCCCGATGATCCATTGCTTCACGCATCCATTCTGATGCGTATTTTTCCGTATCCACCTATTTACCTATTATCTTACTATTTTATTCCTGTCTAATTTTAACTGTGGTTGATGGTTCCAGAATATGCGCTCTGGAATTTTTAGAAAATGATGTACTGTGGTGTAACGATGCAATCTCGGATAAAATGTTCGAGTATTCGGTGAAACTTCCAAGAGAAAAAATCAAAATGAAACAAATCGCCAAAATGAGACAAACTTGTTTTTTTATGGCACTTTCTATATGATGATCATTCATTGATCAGTCAGTTAACATATTTTTATTCAGAAAGATATATTGCTCTCTCGCAATATTTGGCCTATGTATAATTTTAAATCGTTATAAAACAGCCCGTGTTTTAGGGTGCCGGAAGAAGTTTCCCTGGGTGTTTATGTTTTTCTACATGTCTGTCAAACCAAAATTGAAAATTTATGCTTATTGGCAGTCAATTTAAAATGATGTAAACATGCGTGTGACTGGTTCCAGAAATTACGGAAATTTGTCTTGTTGTGGTGACGTGTTTGAATATTTCAGAGTGTGTCTATGATGGTGTTTTCTCCCCCGTTAAAATTGTTATAAAACGTTGTTGAACGATTTGAAAAAACTTATGTACATCAACATACTTCTTAATATAAACAAATTAGCTACAGATTTCTTCATGGATATAGATCTAGGTTTTATTAATTTATTATTTAAGTTGATGTTAAATCACCATTATCTTCCCATTTTTCCGATTTGCCTCAGCGTGGTGAGCAATAGATGTTTTCATGCTTAGCTACTCTGAATCCTGGTAGGACATTTATTACTTCCAAAATAGCTCGTCATAAACAATCGAAATAATAGTGATGCAGTAAGTCTCGTACCAGCTTTGAGCGTGGAATTTACGGATTATTTAATTACTTACGCAACGCATTGCAACGCAAATAAGACCTACTATCAAATATCTTTATTAAGAAACACAACAACTTATATTTTTAATAATTGACCTTAGAGTTTAATGTGGCTATATTTTTCATCGTTCCCTACAAATCTAATTATTTTGAGAGGCAATTCTTAAACAATAATTTAGTAAACTCTGAAATTAATTCCTCTATACAGTCACTATGTTTATTGCAAGTACCATGTTTGTCCAACACCAATTCTTCAAGCTTATCAATTTCAATCGATCAAATGTTCTATTATTTGTACAGAGCGAAATTTCCAAAATATAAAGCAAAAACCTAATTTGACAATATGTTAAGGTAAAGCAAAGTTGTCTCTGCAGTCCGAGAAATCTGATAAGTTCTCTTTCAACACCCGTACTAAGATATTTTTCTCATATCAGAGAGCGAGTAATGGTGCTATAACCATAAACCGTATAGGGCTAGGACTAAAGTGAATGCTTAAGTCTCTACCGTTTGGAGAAAAAATGGAGCATCACTTAACCTTCTTAGACTCGATGCTCCCAACGACCATAAAAATAAATTCTTGTTCTGTACACCAAACAGGGCATTCTGTTTAACTTCTCCTTTGATATCTACTGAAGGCTACGTGGGTTCTCCGTGTCTTTTCAAGGTCAATACGAAATCCTCCCTATCTCCAACGGTTGCATGAACGTGGCCAGGTGAGCGATCGAGAAGTCTCTTCATGGAGATTATTGCGTGAAGAAACGTATCAGTATCTAGTTCCGTTTCATGGTGACAAGCAATACCTTCAACAAATTATTTCTCATCGTAGCGCCATCCATATGGTATGCAAACGTCAGTGCTAATGCTAATGCTAAAGCTTCAATATTTGTGCTCTACACTGTTCTGTAAGCCATGAAAATAATTGCATAGCAAAATTGACTCTATTATCTTTCAACGTATTACAGGGTTGTGATTATAAAACGATTTTTTATCGAGTAACAACTAAGTTTTGTATTCATAGCTTGCTCAAACTGGGAGTTTCAAGAGTTTTAGGAAAAAGCATTTGTTCGATGAAGTTTTCTCTTGTGTTTAAGTATTTACATTTACACTTTGACGCAGAACGTCAGTCTAAATTTTATTTATGTTCTATAATAATACACGGTTTACATACAGTCACCGCCAAAATAAAGTGCCCACTTTTCTCATGAACACGCTTCATCTCTAAAGCCATTGAAAAACTCATTATATCGTATTCATATATTTTTCTAAGCATGATCGTATTATTATTTTAAAGATGCATGTGTATTTTTGCAATGGATAATACACATTTTTGAAAAATTATTTTTTGAACCATACGTGGTGTAAATTTGGTGTGTCATAATAAAGTGCCCAATTGAAAATATATTATGTGTTTGTAATTTTTACATCCAAACGCCCTCGTATTCAATTTTTTTGACGTTTCCAAGTGTTTGTTGATCTTCTTACGGATTTCAGTGGTCGGTCAGAAAAATTCAGTGCGAGTTATCTAAATAACCATGGATAATACGGTGGCAAGCAAAACTATTCCCTTGCAGATCAGAAAATGTGTTATTCGTGACATCGAGAAAGGTGAATCGCATCGCAAGATTGGTGAAAAGTATGGATACAGTAAAGCAGCGGTTATCAAACTTTTCGCAAAGTACAAAACCTTTGTTCAGTAGCTGATGGCCCAGGAAGGCGAAAGAAACGAAGAACAGATTCCCGAACAGATGCGAGAATCATTCGAGAAATTAAGAAAAATCCGAAGGTTACCCTCAGGGAGATCAAGGAAGTGATTCAACAACCAATCTCGGACAGTACTCTACGCAGAAGGATCGCTGAACACGGTATGAAGAGCAAGTTTTGTAAGAAGTTACCTTTTATTAGCAAAGTCAATAAAGCGAAAAGACTCAAATTTGCTCAGGAACATGCTGATAAGCCTTTAGAATATTGGAAGACTGTTTTGTGGACTGACGAGTTGTTCAACAGCAAAAAACGAGCTCGTGTATGGTGTTGACCTGGAGAGACGCTTCATGATCAACATATGCAGGGCACAGTTAAGCATGGTGGCGGGAACGTGATGGTGTGGGGATGTTTTTCTTGGGCGGGTGTTGGTGCTTTGGTAAAAATCGATGGTATTATGACAGCAAATTCATACATCGACATATTACGTGAGAATTTGGAGGTTTCGTTGGTTAAAACTGGGCTGGAAAACAAATTTGTGTTCCAGCAATATAATGACCCAAAACAAACCGCGAAGAAGTCAAAGGCATTCTTCCGTTCCTGCCGTATTGAACCTATGGAATGGCCCCCACAGAGTCCAGATCTGAACTCAATAGAGAATCTGTGGGCCATCTTGGATTCACGAGTTGATAAGACAGGAGTTACCAACAAACATAACTATTTTCAAGCTCTTGAGAACGCCTGGGAAGATCTTGACCCACAACACCTGAAGAATCTGGTGGAGAGTATGCCGAAACGTTTGCAAAAACTGTTGAAGGTCAGAGGAGGACACATCAACTACTGATCACTCAACAAACTGGATCTACAACTTTAACTATAAATTAGAAGAAAAATTAGTAATCTCCATTTAATTCCAACTACCTTTGCTTATCTTCGACAGATACGCGTATTTCGTCTACAATGTGCAGACTTCTTCAGTGTCTCGTACTAATAACTCGAGCTGAAAGAAAACCTTTCGCCACCTGCCGTATATATACTATTTTTCAAATACAAAACGTTTACCTATCATTATTTTGTTGTATACCTATCTTATTATTAGTTTGTTTATACCTATCCGAGTCAAAAACAAGTGTACTTAATATCTAACTCGCTTCTTCCTCATCTATACCTAACATACTTATTGTGTAGCAACGGGTGCTCCGCTTCGTCGGGTTTGATGTCGTTTGGGTAGTAAGTTGGAAGAGCCATATGTAACCGTTGCCTTGGTCTTTGTTTAGAAGATTTGTGTTCTGTTGTTTGTTTATTTCTAAGCTTTCTGCGACGTCTAATTTCCTGGGTTGTAGATGTAGTCCGTAATACTGTGATGTCATTCGTCGTTATGTCGTGATTTTCCGTGAAGATGTGTTCTGCGACTGTTGATTTGAAGTTATGTGAAATTCCTTTCTCGTTCTGTTTGACAGCCTTAGTTACCTCCGCTAGATGCTCTCTTGAACCTTGTTGCCAAGGTTCTCTTTGTATTGACCTACCTATATTTGCATGCAGTGTTTACACTTGATTCTGTATACCCTACTCTGCCTAATGTGTCTACTGAATCTTTGGTGAGCCTAACATCGATGCTAATTGGTTCGTGCCTACTAGAAAAACTAAATCTAAGCCAAATTCCTCAAGTCGTGGTTTAAGCTTTTGTGTAATGTCTTTATCGAAGGGGACGGATACACGTTTTAGGGTTCGGTGAGTCTGAGAGGGTTGTTAGTGATTTCCTATGAAGATGTTTTTCCTTTTTGTTGATGATCGCTTGAATTGTCCTCTTTTCGTACCCATTGAGTCTGGCAGTTTCGAAGATATATGCTAATTCTTTGGCTTTTCAGTTTTATTGAGAGGAAGGGTCAACATCCGGTGGATCATGCGGTGGAAAGTGGCCATTTTGTGCTGAAAAGAGTGGTTTGAAGTGTATGGGATGACTCCTTTGGTGTTTGTGGGTTTTCTGAAGATTTCAAACTCTAAAGGAGATGTCGACAATAATTCTCTCTTTACTAGAAGGTCGAGGAATGCAAGTTTTCCATCCTTTTCTATTTCATGGGTGAACTTAATGTCTTTGTGGAGATTGTTGATTTTTGAAGAATTAGGGAGAGATCGTCATGTTTTTTACAACGGCGAAGATGTCGTCGACGTATCTCCACCAACGAGTTGGGAGTAATCCTCTTGCTTTTTAGGATTGTCTCCAAATTCGCCATAAAGAGTTCACAGAGGAATGGGGGATAGAGGATTTCCCATAGGGGCTCCTTTTAATTGTTTATAGAATGATCCTCTGAAAGTGAAGTAGTTCTCTTCCATGTGCAAAGTCGAGTCAGCTTAAGGTACATCCGCACCTTTTGCTTCCATGTTGTGTCATCTCCTTGATTCAAAAGCCAATCTTCTAGAAGGTTAATTGCGTCCTTGATCGGTACGCTAGGGAAAAGGGCCGTGACAGTCGAAAGATACCATTACTTCATTGTAATTTATATGACCTGGATGACTGTAGCTGTTGTACAAATTCTTGGGAGTTGCGAACTGAGCTTGTTGGGAATTGCTCGGAGATATCTTGAAATTCTTTTACTAGCCATTTTGCTAGCTTATGGGCTGGAGATCCTACAGATGAAACAATCTCCCTCATTTCGTTTCCGGGTTTGTGGACTTTTGGGAGGCCTTTTATTCTGGGGAGGATGGGGTTTGGTTCGCGAAGGCGGACTGCTGCATCCCTAATACTGCTTTACACTCCTTTAGTGTTTTGTCCACGTGTTTCACCATGTTTGGTAGAGGGTCTACCAGAAGCTGCCTATAAGGACCATTATTGATCTTAGAAGCCATCTGCTTGTCGTAGTCCTCCTTATCCATGATGACGACTCTGTTGCCTTTGTCTGCTTTTAGGTAATAAACAGGCTTTGACTTCAACTCCTTAACGATGCGAATTTCCTTCTCGTTGCTGTGTTTTTGTTTCTGTCCGTCCTTAATAATGTTCGAAGTGATTGTCCTGGCGGTGTTTTGTAAAGATGTCGGAAGAGTGTTTGAAATTGCTGTCTCCACGTCGATGATGATCTGTTCCACGTCGGGCTTGGTTGTAACCGCGTATCCTAATCCTTTGTTGAGATGAGTCAGTTGTTCTTCCGTGAATGCGGTCGTCGATCGGTTGACAACCAGTCCCTCAATGGAGTGGACCACCGGTGTCGTGTTGATGGTGGGTGTAAGTGTGGCTTGTTCCTTGGTGTGATGTGTGGTCCGAGTCTGTTGTGATTCTATTCTCAGCTTGTTGAGTTTCCTATCGAGAACCGTTCGTTTCCTATTCGATTCGCATTCCTCTGCTACCTTGACTCGGGATAAGAACTCCTGGAATTTTACGGGATACTCCTTGGCTAACTTCAGGTGCAGAGAATAGCACTCCAAAGTTTTCCGGTCCAGTTTGTTGAATAGTCGTTTGATGCTGTCTTTGATGAATTCTGCTTCCATTTTCCTGACGATATTGGCGGGTGTCGATGTTCGTATTTTAATCCTATGACTTACTGGTACAACTTTATATTTTAAGCATTTCTTCAGAAATGCTACGTCCTTCCTAAGTGCGGCGATGGTTTTCTTCAATCCGATGAATGAATGGATGGATCTACAACTTGTTTTTTTTTTTTAAAGAAAATAAGAAGTGGGCACTTTATTTTGACATGCATAATTTCTACTAAAGTTTGTTCTTTCTTGAAGAAAAAAATGAATTTGCAGGACAAGTGTTTTTTTATGTACCAGACAAGAAAAGAACATAATATTTATGCCATCAAAATAACAAAACTTAGAATCTTTCACTTATTCTACAGTCTGCTGCACAAAAAGGAAAAACTGGGGTAGGTGGGCATTTTTTCTGGCGGTGACTGTATAATTTCTTTAAATATATACTTAGGCAAATAAATTCAAGAATTTTACAAGGTGCAACTTATGAACAATCCTTTGACATTTAATAAGCCAGACTTCTGAATGGATTTTGTACTACACGTCGTTATTCTTGTAAAGATTGGACTCGAAAAAAATGCGACACTTTGTTTTTCATGTAACTTTTTATCGCGTGCGTAAAAATTAATGAAAGTTTGGAAATTACTAGCTTAGAGTGTTATGTTTATGTGTGCAAAATTCGAGATTTGTGTAGTAGTTTTCAAAATGCTTTCGAAACAAGAAGAGCTACGCCAGCAAATCTTGGGCGTGGTGATAGATAATCCTGGTCAGTCACACAGATGGATAGGGAAAAGGTTTGGAATCCACCATTCCACCGTGTCCCGCGTTGTGAAGATGATCCAGGAGACGAAGACCATCAAGCGACGCGCTGCAAGCGGCAAAAAACCTAAAACGGAATACCCAGAGAAGGCGCAAAGAAGTACCTGTTGTGGCAAGCGATCTGCGAGTGCGGACGGTACAGCAAACCGTTCGTTACAAACGGCACAATAAACGGGCAGATTTATCGAGAGGAATGATTTCCGAAGCACTTGCTGCCTTTCCTCCGTTGTCACCGTGGTCCCACGCTGTTCTGGCCGGATCTCGCTTCTTGCCATTACGCCAAGCCTATAATGGATTGGTACGAAGCGAAGGGCGTTAATGTGGTCCCGAAGGAGGCGAACCCACCAAATACACCAGAACTTCGTTCGATCGAAAAGTTTTTGGCGATATTGAAGAAGAAGTTGAAGAGAAGCGGAAAAACATTCAAAACCGACGAAGTTTTGAAGAAAACCTGGGAGAAATTGTGTAAGTAAGATAGACAAAGCCTTGCCCAAGATCTCATGAGCAGTATTAAGAGAAATGTACGAGTATTCAGCTTGGGGGAGGAAATTCAATAAATAAATTATGCCAAAACATAGCTCATATATAGTTTTTTAATCCCTGAAAATTTGAGAAGTATCCGATTTAACATGAATTTTCAGTAATCATTTTTGTGTGTCTCATTTTTTCCGAGTCCAGTCTTTACGTCCTTAACTTTTCCTGTAAACAAGTATTGATATATACTAGTGGTTAACTACACTACACCCATAACGTCAACGTTTGTGGTTCGAATCTAGGTTGCTCTATATTTTTATTTCTTGAACATCTGTATATTTCATAAGGCAAACTAATGAATTTCTTTTGGCATATAATCATAATGCACTGAAAATTAAATGGAGTTTATATTTTGAAATCAATGGAAGAGCCAACGAAACCATTCGTTATTTTCTGCAACAATACCAAGAGCTACGAGTAATTTGTTGAAAACTAAAAAGAATCGCCTCTCTGGCGGTTGCATGACACTGAAACACAAAATATTGGATCCAGGATTGACTTGTGACTTGGACTTGTGAGAAGATGTTTCATAAATTTTACGAGATATTTGTTCTAACTAAGAACAAAATTCATGTTTACGAAGCGAGTGTAATTTACGAAACAAAATTTCAGTGTGCAATCTTATGAATATCGAAAAATTATTTCGCTGAGTGTATGTATGGATCTATGCCTGACACCTACTGAGCACCATTATATGGAAAAAGTGGCTGGAAAAAAACCTGACGAGCAAAGCGACGGTCGACTCGACTTCTATAATTGGCCGCTATATATTCACCAGTCACCCGCTCTATTTCTCTCCAACATCAATTTTGACCACAGCGCATCAACGACGAGCCAACTGTTCCGTACTGCTCACCTGTTTCTCTCGTGGTGGTCAGTGGTGGGTTTCTGTTTACTTGTCGCTTCTTCACACCGTCATCAATCCATTATAGATAGGACGGGCGGAGGGAACTTGGAACTTTACTTTCGGGTCAATGCGTGGGGAGGAGCCGTATGCTTTTTTCAACCGTAGGTATTGCTCGTTTTGGAGACAATCTTACTTCCGTTGGCAGTGAGCATCGGCAAAGGCATCAATAACGGCTGAGGGAAACATATGGATAAGGTTTTGGTCAGTCGGTAGGGCCGCTCAGTTCAAGTTCATTAGCTGCCCGGGCCGTGTGTGTGCGCATCGAATGGCATCGTGTGGAGAGGTGCTGGCAATTCTGTCGGTCCTGGTGGTCGGCATCCACTGGTTGGCGATACTTCCCTGCTGACTTCCGGCGGGCAGTTCCAAGCAGTTGGCACGAAGTGGTCCAGTCGGTTCGGATTGGGAGCACGAGAAAATGTAAATACAAGTTCGAATTTGCAAAGAGGTGTTAATTGGTGGTTGAGGAACTTGTGTGGTACGATTGTAATGATTGATAGGTGAAATTGTTTTTTTTCTTCTCTATTTTATGAACCGTTTGGTCACTATGACAGGAGGTAGCTTTGAGCGAAAGCAATAGTTCGGATATAGGAGAATCGGAAAATGGAGACACGAAAGCACCTACACCAAACTTAGGCTGGTGGACGTTGGCTTACGAATGTGTTCCGTTTGCCAATTGTTAGTGTTTTTGCATATCGGGCAGAACCAGCGAATTGTCCGTTATGTGGTAAGTAGCATTCGAATGGTAGTTTTAATCATTTCTTCACGCATTTCGATGCGCTTGTTGAATTTTGTTACTGCTATGCGGTACCGAAATTTGTTCAGTTCCATAATCTGTACCTATGAATGAATTTATGTAGCTTTATCATCCAAAATGATATTAATCTAAAGAATATTAACTAAATGTTATTTGCTTTTGCTTAATTGAAAGACAAGTATATAGTAAATAAGGCTGTAAGCTATGAAACAAAAATAAGAGAAATATAAATCGAATCAAGTTTTGGTTGTTACATCTCAAATTTCGCAGTTGTTAGCATTTTTAAATGATCTGTGCCTATCTTAAATGACCTGTGAAGCTAATTGCAGACACCTCTAGGGGTTCTACGTTAATTTTTTTAATTGATTTTCAGTTCTGCGACGATCAATTACAACTGCACTTATTCTGATCCACACTGAAAATTAATTTTAGTTTATGTTACGAAATTCAAGGTAAAACTAACGAATGTTTTCGTTGTTTTATGCAACGAAATTGATTTTTTATTTTTATGAAGATACATTTGTAATCAATGGCACACGCGCAACATTCAAAAGCACGAAGCAGTTGTTGACACAGGAAGAATATTTGTGCATTGTACGAAAATAATTTAAATACGAAAATTTTAATTAAATGACAAATTAAAAAGAAACGTCTCTCTGGTGGTTACATGAATAACCGACAGATCTTCTTATAATGGAACTCAATGTAATTGAAAAAAAAAAAGCGCAAACATCATGGTTTTTATTTTAGGCTAACCAATATAACCAAAATATAGCGATTGAACAGATTAGAGATAATGATATCATTGGGTATAGGACCAAGTCTTCCCGGGCTGGACATCAATAGAAGCATATAGTTGCCAGAAGACTCGAAATGTATCTTGAAGTCTATGTCCGCAATAACCCGACCCCTCAAAACACGAATAAAACATAAATTTTGCATTATATTTCCGTCGTAGTTGTTTATTTCAGATTCATGGGATGTGTTTTAACAATTCGTGAAGACAATACATAGTTATTCAGTATTTGCATAAAATTTTCGAACTTTGCGCTTAACTCCGTCCATTAGGGTTTGTACAGACTCTTCAGAAATAGTAGAAGCCGTCTTTGTCCAAATTTGCTGGAAGTGTTTGATGTCTTTGATTCCTTGCTTCTTTCCAGAAAGCTTCCGCTTCAATATCTCTCAATATCTCTCGAATGGTCGATTGGCGGGTTTGAGGTTTTTGGTACAATGTTCACTTGATTTGCTTGGTACCACTCCATCACAGTTTTAGCATAGTGGCATGATGCCAAATCAGGGCCAGAACAAAGGTTTTTTTTGTGACTTTTGATGAAGGGTAGCAATCGCTTCTGCAGACACTCTTTCTGATAGATCTCCTTGTTGATTGTGCCTGTAGTGACGAAAAGATTTACTCTTTTTGCCACACGTGCAAATTACTTGCCACCTGGATTTTTTGGGAAATTTCGATGCCTTCTTCGTTCTGAAAGGCTCAGCTGTAGCATTTCTGTCCATAGCAGAATAAAAAGCCAGCCCTGAAAGCTGCTTGAAATCCTCCAGGACATAAGTTTCATCGTCCATAACAACGCATGAAAACTTCGTCAAATATTCGCAGTACAAACGTCGAGCCCGTGATTTTGCTGCCAAGTTCTGTTTGTCGTTGCGATTTGGAACTGTTTTTACTTTATACGACTTGAGTCCCAAACGTTGTTTTGATTTTGGACAAAACCAGGTGACATCCTATTTTACGAGCCACCGTTCGAATGGAAAGATTTGGGTTTTTCGTTAATATCCCTTTTCACCTTTCGGTCCATGACAGAGATCAGCGCGTCCAATGTTTTTGTCACTTCTCGGTTTCCTTTCCACCGTCAAACGTTCCGAAAATGATTTGAGCACATCGTGAACAGTGGATTTAGTCAAATCCAATGTTTTTGCAAGGTCCCGTATTGACAAGTCGAGGATTGCCTTGTACGCCCGTACAAAATTCGAACGCGCACTTGTTTTTCTTTCATCGCCATCTTGAATACTAAACATGAAATGTAAACATCAATTAAAGTCTTTTTCATCATAGACTCTCAGCTATACCACAGTGAAATTTTTCATTCCTACGTGCAATATTTCAAAAGTTACAATGATTTGAAGGTGTCCGGATTATTGTGGATACAGACTCACACTCTCGTTTTGACCAAACCCCCTCAATTCTTAAGCAGCTTCTACTTTCTTGATACAGCTGTAAAATTGAAAGTTTACGGAAAAAGAGTTTGCTTCGGGCATCGGCTGTGAAAGGTTGTGCTGTATTATGCATTATTTTGCTATCGGGTGATCGAGCGAGCACAGACAACAAACAACAAAAATGCTTCCTGGTGAGATGATGCCCTTGAACACCGAATCATGAACTACTTTCATAGACATTGAAAAATCTGGTTAAGTTATTCAACAATTAATGATGTTGCAAGAATTTGCCTCCACCATGTTTGACTGTCGGTCTTAAATATTCCCTTTTTCAAGCTTTCATCGGTCTTCCGTCATTTTATTGTGATACCATCAGACCCAAATAGCATTATTTTAGTCTCATCTGACCATATGGTCTTCTTCCAGTCATCAGTTGTTCATGAAATGAGCTTTTGTACCCACTTAGGCCGTTTTTAATGTTTTTCGAGGATAACCATGGTTTCTTAAGTGCCACTCTGCCTTTTGAGGCCATGTTCATGAAGCCAATTTCGCACTGTTTGAAGTGTCATATGAATTGAAAACTCATTTTCGAATTATTTTGCAACTTTGGGAGCTGCGGTTTTGCTTAACTTCGTTTACGATAGCCCTGTCAATCCGAGCACTTGTTTTCGATGGACGCCACTGGTTAGATGAAACCGCCTTTTTGGAACATATTGAACTATTTTAGCAACCGTATCTTTACGAACTTGGGTCCTGCTCAGCTCGGTTAGTAAAGGCGCAGCTACAAAGCAATTCCATGTTGGAGGTAACTGGGTTCGATTCCCGGTCTGGTCTATGAATTTTCCGTTAAGGAAAACTTCTCGACGACCTGGGCATAGGGTATGATTGTACTTGCCCCACAATCATACTAATACAAAAATGGTACCTGGCATCGACAGCTCTCAATTAATAACAGTGGAAGTGCATTTAGAACACTAAGTTGACAGCATAGCATTAAGCGATTTGTGAAAACAATAAGCTTGAAATGCTAATAGAAGAAAAAGAAGATTTTTACGAACTTGTCAAACTGTACTATAGCTTTTACCGGACTTATGATGTTCTTTTATCAATTATTGGACACATAACGAAGTTTGTGTGTTTTTAGGCATTTTAAATCGAAATAACTTACACTTTAATTTACAAATGCACCTTACAACGGAATCTGAGCTGTTTGCAATGTTGACATTCGATTAAATGACAGGTACCGCGTGATACACTCTAAAATATTATCAAATATATTCAGGTGGATAAACTTTGTTGCATATTTTTTATCGTTTCATATACCGCGCCACAGTTTCCAAAGGAAAAAAATGTCATGTAGATTCGATTTCATAATGATAAGAACATAAAACCGAATAAATCATACAAGAACATTCATGTAAACAGTTCACTTTTTAACCACTTAAAAAGGAAAAATAAAGAAGGCCGAAAGTGCTTGAAATAGCCACCAATTACTTGTTTTTGAAAAATCATAAAGTTTAGTACATCACATGGTATGGTTTGGTGCAGGTTGAAAAGTAGCCACATCCCCCTGAGGTATCGATTTCGGAAGATGGTCAGGTGCTCCCAGAGTGTCCAACATGTTCACAGGTCATTGGTTGGTCATCGACACCTTGTCCCTGAAAAAAATGTTGACAAAATACGGCATAAATAAAAAAAATGTTTACAAAAATTTGATAACCTCACCCAAAACAATCTATTACCTGAACGGATTCTGGGATGTCTCCAGTAAAAGATTCCGGATTGAATCTATATTATGGTCATAAAAACCATATGAAATTCCAACCAATAAAACTTAGAACACCAAAAGTTACTGTTATTTGGCCGAGTTAGAGCCGATTAAATAAATAAATGTTGCATCAAAACCGATGTTAAAGTCTATCTACGTTAAATTGAGGACAACAAAATAATAGCAGCAAGAAAAAAATACTTATAATCCACAATAATAGAGCTATACCTTCTGCTCAAATATGAACGAGACTGGTTAAATACAACACAAACGGTTTATTATTATTCATTATTTATTTTGTCTCCTTCAAAATAATCTCCACCGGAGGCGATACAAATATGCCAACGTTTTTTCCATTCCTTATAGCACTTTTCATACGCCTCTTTTGGTGCTTAAGGTTCTCTCTTCGAATTCGTTTTCCGAGTGCACCACACCTTGGCTATCGAAGAAAACAGTGAGCATAACCTTGATTTTCGATCGACTTTGACGCGGTTTTTTGGGTTTCGGCTTATTTTGGAAGCGCCATTCCGATGATTGCTGGGCTGTTTCTACATCGTACTCGTAGACTCAAGTCTCGTCACCAGTTTGATGTGCTGGATGTCCGTATAGCTCATTGTGAGCATTTCCTAAGCGACAGTTTTGCGTTGTTCTTTTAGAAGAAAATTCCACAATTTTGGAACAAGACGCGCGAACACACCTCTCATGCGCAAAACATCGTGTATAATGCAATGACCGGATCCATTCGATTTGTTGAGCTCATCAACTATTTCTCTCTCGGTCACACGGCGATTTTGCAGCACTATTTTCTTCACTTTTTCGATGTTTTCTTCGTTTATTAATGTTGCTGGATGACGATCATGAGGCAGATTTTCAACTGATGTACGACCCTGTTTGAACGACTTATGCCAACCATACACACGTGCACGCGATATAGCAGATTCTCCACAGATTTTCAATGCATCCGAAGAACTTATTCCGTTGGAATGAAAAAAATTTTGCTTAATTCTTTGCTCAACGTTTGATGCCATAGTAAAATTCGAAAAACCCACTGGATTTGACATGTAAACGTATAATTTTTTATACGATATGCCATCCGCCAGACTGTTTTATTCATAAAGTCTCGTTCATATTTGAGCAGAAGTGTATCTGGTGTAATGCTCTTGGTACCTTTTTCACTTTATACGCCTTCAATCCTTGCCTCTGCTTCAGTTTTTGTACGTATGGTCTTCACAACTTTGCGAGCCTCTTGTTGGGAGCATACTTTCTGATTTGTTTGACTTCCAACCTTCCGATCCACAGTCAAGCGCTGGTCAAATGATTGCAAACACAAACACGGTTCTTTTTAGTAGTTTAAGCTCCCTGGCAAGATCACGTACCGATAAATTCAGGTTTTGCTGCCGTTCGTACAAAATGCGTTTGCGCGCCTCCACTTGATTCAACGCCATTTTCTGAATGTAACAAGAATGTAAACATGTCGCACCACGAAATAAAGTGGAGAGTTTCAACTGTCACCTAAATGAAACGTTTCAGTGATCCGTAAAATAAATCAGAATAAACGCTGAATGAAAAGTGTCCCAAATTGAACGAGGACAGGTTTTTGTACCGCAACAATATTTTTCTGCAAGTCAGCTAAGTGGCCAAGATAAAAAAGACATCTCGAGAGTTTCAAGACCATTTCTTAAGCAGTATGTATCGCAATTCGTATTTGGTTAACACTCTAGATAAATACTTAGGTAGCCCTAGGAAATATGGTTCGCTGAAATCGTTGAATTTCATAAGACGAAAGCTTTTGTTGCGTTCTAACGAGAGACAAAGAAAGGGTTATGCACACTGAACTAAAACTTTATCCCTAGATC
Organism: Aedes japonicus; assembly: GCA_034211315.2. Taxonomy (NCBI): domain Eukaryota; kingdom Metazoa; phylum Arthropoda; class Insecta; order Diptera; family Culicidae; genus Aedes; species Aedes japonicus. The sequence continues at coordinate 26,793 of JASCZW010007255.1, forward strand.
GACTGAAAAGTAATTCACTTGCGATCTAGCATTCGGAAATCGAATGACAATCATCCTTGTTTTGTATGACAATCATTAAAATTCTGTATGAAGTTTGTTTTGAAACTGTATTTACATTATGCAATGCTCAAATGATCAATCCGATTCAAGATCCGGAGTGAAATGAACACAAACGGAATTTCCACTGAAGAGCAATAAACGTTAAACATTTGTCCCCCTCTACCATTTCCAATGGATAGCCATGGCAGCAGCTTAATAGCATGCATTGGAAGAAACTTTTCTTTGAGACTTCATAAGAATTAGTCGGCTTTCCACACTGTGTCCGTGTTTTTACCAATTCTGATAGTGATTTTAAGGTTTTCAACTTGCCGTCAGCGAACGGAATGTTTTTCATCATCATTTGCAATGATATACTTTAAAGAGCTGATGCAAAACGCATTCCATTTCGGGATGAAAATCATTCATACTGCTTGCATTCTTAGCCGTTCAACATAAGAAAACTCTGGGATTTTAAAATCAATAGTCTAAAAATTAATCATGTTTGTCATCCACGAAGCTAACCCGTAGCATGATATAAAAGTATTGCGGTAATGGGAAAATCCTTACTCTCTGTTTTCCTTCTCCCCCCGGGACCACAGCGAACGGACTATTTTGGGGGTCCTGTGCTTATGCACTTTTTTTCAGCTCTAGGGTGAACTCATTAAGACGTGTACCGATGCGGAGTAGCCAACCGTCATGAAATGCTCTCCTTTACAGCCACCCTCGTGGTACAATTCTTCGAGATCTAAGGATCGCGATCTTCACACTACTCAGCTATTCCTCGAAGGTGGATCTAAATTACTCCGAGGGAGAGTTCCCCTGCGATGGAAGTTCTCCGGAAACCGGTACGCGTGAATATAACCCAGTCAGTTCTATCAAATTCTACTTGGCTTCTCCATATGTGCTCGTGGACTTCTACCAGTCTCAGCGGGACCGAAGTTGCTGGGCCGCTGTTTTTATCTCCACTTACGCCAAAGCTCCAACAGAATTTGGGTGACGGCGTTCTGTTCTTTTCGCCTTTTGCATTCGCTGTTCTCCACTAGGGTTATGACGATAGTCATCTTCGGATTGATAATGTATACTACCTCCGATGATATGGTTTAAACCGAAGCGTACTGTTCAGCTTCGCTTGATTTCGGTACCCAGAAGACGCCTCTTAGTACTGTTAGGCACATAGTTTTTTGGTTCATCTAACTACCATGTTGATTAACCTACGCCGCCTTCTTTTACGTATAGTCTGTAGAAATTCAGTCGGTCGTCGACCACCACTCCCAGGTACCTTATAACTCACTGCAAGACGATGGCAATTTCGTACGGCTGTACAGTTATTCGCCAATAGCAGCTTGTGGTGTGCTATCTGCATCTTCGCTCCATGCGTCCAGTCATGTCGATTGTTTCCGTAGATAACATCTTGACTTCCAGCATCTCCGACAGACCGAGTCCACTCTCCGTATACTTTGCCAGTCTGTTGATGATAATCATCTCCAAGAGAATTCCTGATTGTCTCCAGCCGGTATATTGGTCTAAACGATACTGGATCCACAAGCGGGTTTCTTGGCTTCGGCAGTAACATTTGTTTCAGGATCTTCCACCTGTCTGGAAAGTTACCTCCGTCCATCTCCATGTCTCGGGAACTCACGGTGGGGATTCCGCTCAGACCAGGGGCTTTCTTCATCTTCAACCTCTTTGCTACTGCTGCAAATTTATCGTATCTTCGATGGGTACGGGTGTGGGTGGCCACTTCGGTGGGTCGTGCTGTGAGAAAAGCCCCTCTATGATAGTCTTCACCTTATCCGGCCACGTTTCTGACTTTTGCCTTCACTACACGATATACATGGTCCCAGGCTTTAGCTTTAGCTTTTTACAGCAATTCGACTTACCCTTTGGCAGGTTTGTGTCGCACGTCCTCACCAATGTGGAGTCCTCTGCATTCAGGTTCAAGGGAACGCCATCTCCCCGGAGAGCTTCAACAAAGAGACCCTAATCGAAATCTTTTGCCTTCCATTTCCACTGGGTCACTCTGGTATTTCTAGAGCTCGTTGCTTTGCCTTGTGCATCATAACTCCTCTCATTATAGTAATACCTTCTTTGTGCGTGCAATTGTATTATTGAAACTGCTTCCACCTGATATAAAATCTATTCATACAGCAGCAACATTCGGTTGTGAATGTATGAGGTGGCTTAACGAAGGGAATTAATTTATTATTTATTTATTTTGTATACATATGATTGCTTTTTCTGGTCGTTTTGTAACTGTATTCCTAGAATTTGGTTGAACAACGAGGAATCCGATTGTAGAAATTTATAAGGGTGAATCCTGATTATGCAAGTAAGGTCTGTATCCACATTAATCCGGACACCTTCAAATCATTGTAACTTTTGAAATATTGCACGTAGGAATTAAATATTTCACTGTGGTATAGTTGAGAGTCTATGATAAAAAAGACTATGATTGATGTTTACATTTCATGTTTAGTATTCAAGGTGGTGACGAAAGACAAACAAGTGCGCGAGCGAATTTTGTATGGGTCTACGGGAAATCCTGACTTGTCAATACGGGACCTTGCAAAAACATTGGATATGCCTAAATCCACTGTTCACGATGTGCTCAAATCATTTTCGGAACGTTTGACGGTGGAGAGGAAACCGAGAAGTGACAAAAACATTGGACGCGCTGATCCTGTCATGGACCGAAAGGTGAAAAGGATATTAACGAAAAACCCAAATCCATCCATTCGAACGTTGGCTCGTAAAATAGGGATGTCGCCTGGTTTTGTCCAAAAATCAAAACAACGTTTGGGACTTAAGTCGTATAAAGTAAAAACAGTTCCAAATCGCAACGACAAACAGAACTTGGCAGCAAAATCACGGGCTCGACGTTTGTACTGCGAATATTTGACGAAGTTTTCATGCGTTGTTATGGACGATGAAACTTATGTCCTGGAGGATTTCAAGCAGCTTCCAGGGCTGGCTTTTTATTCTGCTATGGCCAGAAATGCTACAGCTGAGCATTTCAGAACGAAGAAGGTATCGAAATTTCCCAAAAAATACCTTGTGTGGCAAGCAATTTGCACGTGTGGCAAAAAGAGTAAATCTTTCGTCACTACAGGCACAATCAACAAGGAGATCTATCAGAAAGAGTGTCTGCAGAAGCGATTGCTACCCTTCATCAAAAGTCACAAAGAAAAACCTTTGTTCTGGCCCGATTTGGCATCATGCCACTATGCTAAAACTGTGATGGAGTGGTACCAAGCAAATCAAGTGAACATTGTACCAAAGCCTCAAACCTGCCAAATTGCCCAGAGCTACGACCAATCGAGAGATATTGGCTCTGATGAAGCGGAAGCTTTCTGGAAAGAAGCCAGGAATCAAAGATACTTGCAAAGACAGTTTCTACAGATTTCTGAAGAGTTCTGTACAAACCCTAATGGACGGAGTTAAGCGCAAAGTTCGAAAATTGTTATGCAAATACCGAATAACTATGTTTTGTCTTCACGAATTGTTAAAACAATTGTTTTATTCATGTTTTGAGGTGTCCGGAATATTGCGGATACAGACCTTATGATGAACAAATACAAATACAAAACAAATAAAAACGCCCCAACAGACACACATTGAACTAAAACAACTCCAGCATGGCATTGCTTTGTAACTGATCCTTCGTTGATTTAGCTAAAGTATGAGGTTACATGACACAAATTTTCCGAAAAAAAACCTTTACAAGATTTCATAAAAACGTCAACCTAGAAATAACGGATTTTGGTTTTCTATTTCTCACAATCTTTTCGATTATTTCAGCTTGTGGTGCCAAAAGCAACGTCTCTCGCATTGTCGGTGGCACCGACGCCCAGGAGGGTAGATATCCCTGGATGGTTGCGCTCTACTACAACAATCGGTTCATCTGTGGAGGATCTCTCATCAATGATCGATACGTCCTGACGGCAGCGCATTGCGTCCACAACACCGATCGAAGCTTGTTCTCGGTAAAGTTCCTTCTGTACGACCGTGGTCGCCCTGCACCGGAATCCTTCGAGCGGCGAGTTTCCTACATCATGACCAATTGGTTCGTGAATGCCGTCGTGTTCATTATGAATGATTTGGCTCTCCTCAAACTCAACGAATCGGTACCGATCAACGATAATTTGTACCCAGTTTGTTTGCCGAAGGAAGGCGAGACTTTCGAAGGATATGATGTGGGTATCGGTCAATAATTTGTAGCTACTTTAATGAAACTTTACTTAATATACTTTCAGGGTATCATAACCGGTTGGGGTAAACTGGGAAACTTCAGTTTTCCGAGAAAACTTCAGGAGGTAACCGTACCGATCCTGTCGAGTGAAGAGTGTCGCAACCAGAGTGATTACTACAAGTTCCAAATTAATGATGGCATTCTATGTGCGGGAATTCCCGAAGGTGGCAAAGACTCCCGTCAAGGTGATAGTGGTGGACCCCTGCACATCGTTGAACCGGACACGGATAAATACGTCCTGGCAGGTGTCGTATCAGTACGGCTTTGGATGTGCTCTCGGCCCAGATACCCAGGCATTTACGCAAGAGTAAGCAGGTTTCTCTCTTGGATCAACTTCAACGCCCGAGATGCATGCTGGTGTAGTTGACTGATTGACATTTGAATAAACAAACAATTGCTGTGCGAGCCGTGTGTTATACTCGTGGGGGATTGGCCTACAGACCTTCACAAATTTCTTTTGAACTCTCCCTGTTTGGTGTATGTGTCATATCTCGTGATGTTGGAAGTCCCCCATCGTTCAAGTTCAATGTTATCTATACAATGTGGCTGATGAGGTGTCTTCTTTCCCGGCAAGGAAGTGATTAATTTGTTTAACTGTATTTTTTCTTAACAAACAAACGAAGGCAAGCGGAAAAAAGATCAACGTTTCTTCCTGCTTTGGTCGATGGGTGAAAGTTCCAGTTCGAGGACAAAAGCAATCATATCATTTGAACTGGTTGAATTAGTGTTCAATAACTTGACGCAGTGCGATTGACGAACTAAGAGGTTGATAAGATATGAAGCCACATGTGAAAATACGATCAGAAATGCAGGTTGGTTTTCGAATTCCAGCAGTGAACTGACATGAACCGACACCGCATTGTCTAGGCAAATTTTGAAATTTTCTGATGGTGGCAACCAGTGCATGGGGTGAATCTGTTGAATCATGCTGATTGAAACCGATTTCCTGGTAAAATAATATGCAGTGAAAATAAATGATACTGCACTTTTTCAGGGTGGTCTGCATAAATGAGATTTGCATAGAAGGGTGACAGCTTGATGATAAATGTGTCTGAAAAATGCACACAGGCTGAAGCAATACTGTCCGACCGTTTAAATTGTGTTGATCCATTTTTTAATTTTTTTACCAAAGTTGTACAGCTGACTTACTATTTCAATCATTTTGATCAGACAGTGTTGTTTTCAACAGGGATTCGAACAATATACTTACTTACTTAAGAATCCTGCGCATCCCGGCTGCACAAAGGACCGCCTTGAAAAATCTCCATCCTGGGCGATTCCTGTTGCCAGGTCAGATTTTCGACATATTTTATTTCTTTTTTATTGAAGTTCAGTTTGCTTCTTGAAAAACGGCTGTGAACGGTTGTAAGTCGATACATTGTTGCGCACTATTTTGATATCGGGTATAGCAGTTAGCTATTGTTTCGATTGGCTATTGTTCGGTGGCGCGAGTGATTGCATAATAGGGTGGATCACACCTGACCCACGATGATGCGGGACAAAACCGGCAGACAAAGGTAAGTGGTATTAGTTGATTTTGATGTAGTGTGGTGTTTTAACCCATTCTTTTTGGGTGTATCTCAAGCTTCGCATTTGAGCGTATTTATAAGTTTCAGCTCACCTAACTTACGCTGTATGGAAGCCATGTTGTTGCTGATTGTTGCTGAGTTCGGGTTTTTTAACTAATATCATTTTAATACCTAGCTGAAGCTACCGATTTATAGTCTTTCATCGTGAACTATCATGCTCATATGATTATTTAACGAAGTATTTTTTTTTGAATTTCCCATCATGTTTTAATAATATATTATTGCATTTAAATTTATCTTATCAATTGAAGTCACTTTAGAACACATGAGATCCACTACAAATGGTTATTGCAATGCAAGGAAACGGAACAGCACATCGAAAATTTAGATATACTTTTCCTTATATGTCATTCAATGTTCAACGATATTTCCTATCCTTTTTTCTTCCTCTTACGATTAGGGAGTGTCTGGTGCTTTTACTACAAGAAGCTGCAACTGAATCTGCGTTACACTTTTGCACTTATTACTGAATTAATTTTTAATTTTTAGCTACGCAAATAGGCTTTCTACGAAATATGAGCTACCCTGACTCATGCAGCGCAATACTTAATCATTACTGTGGTTATCATTTGGTTTGTTATTATTATTGTACTAAATTCACTTTAGATAATTTATATAATCTTGTATGTCCAATTATCCTTTGATTCCTTCTTAATGTTTCCTTTATTTAGATGGATATAGTGCCTTCAAAATATGAGGCTCCAACGGAATCTGCGGCAAACATTCGTATTTATTACTGAAATTTCGATTAGGTTTACTTGTTGCTTTATTATTATTCTTCACAGCTTCGACAGTGAAAGTTACATTTTTAAATATTTTTAGCAAACAGCATTGACCAGCAACTTGATAGTAACTATTAACACAGATTGCTTCTGATTGTATTATGTTTGAAGTTTCTGACAGCAACTGTTATATGTTATTGCTCCCTAGAACCAGCAGAAAGGAAATTAAGACACGCAAGGTACACGATTTCAAATTCATTATCCAGAACAGGCTACCCATTTTTCCGTATCAAACTACATACACTTTATATATACTTATTTCCTTTACATATTCCATATTTGATATATTTAATCTACCGTATTATATTTCATTGATTTTAAACATTTAAATACTGGGGTGGGAGGGTGCATCAGGGCATCATTGAAGTTGCAATTGGACAATGGAGTGGATGGCCAACCGGAGTCAAGGAGGGGATGTGTCTATCATTTATGATTGGTACATTCCACTCCAACAATTGTAATGAATTTGACGCGCCTTTCTCAAACAAACCATCTAGTGGAAAGCTTAACTGAATTGCGTATTTTGTTATTTGTTTTATTGGATCATATTGCTGGAAGGAGATTCTCTTATTCCCGCAGGTATCGCGTAAGTGTTCATGCTTACGGGCCTGCCCAACCCTTTTTGGCCCTTCATACAGCAGTTTGTTGAATCTAGAACGGTAACAAAGCATGATCTTTCTGTTAAGTGGAACCGCATGCAGGGCAAGACCCACGCTACGATGGTGGCTTCCTACATACATACATACATATTTTATTTCTTTATTGAAGTTTCCACGAATCTCTGAGTCTTCCTGCTGGGTCTCCAGTCTAACGCTTGTACTGCAGATTTACTTCTACCCCTTCGTAATGGTGTGGGGCTAACCCAGCTTGGACTTCCGTTCCCGAATCTCAGTTGCTACTGACTTCTGGTGACAACGAGGATGGAGCTCAGCATCAGAAATTAGCTGATACTCTCACACGTCAGTTTACCAGGAGAACCGTTATTTCATTATCTTTTATAGCTCATTACTATCAATAGTATCGGACGCGGCCACGTTGTATGTCCCTCTTGCGTTAAAGGTAATTTGTTATGTCCCTCTTGCGTTTCTGGCACGCCCCTAGTGTTGGGATTCAAGAATATTTGACAGTACTTTGTTTACACTTCTATAATGAACAGCTGGTGCAAGTTTTATCAAAGTAGTCGATCGCTATCAGAAATAACGTCAAATGAAATTCCAAAGAAGATAAAATATTGTGCACAAACACCTGAAAAATCGGAAGTGTTCCGGTTCCATGCTGGCTAAAGTGCTGAAGATGCCAAAAACAACAATTTGTCGAATGCTCAAAACCTACAATGAAATCCTGAAAAGAAACAGCGTACCTACGAAAAAACAGGAACCAGGGATTGTCAGCTTCGCAGCAAGGGGTTGAGGTGCGTTAAAATCAACCCTGTTCTTTCGATCCGAAATGAGGCCAGAAGGCCAGGGTAGGATACAAGTTGTACAATGCCAGTAAACATCTGAACCGGCACATGAAGCAGAATTCCGTGGCCAAAAAGCGTGCAAGACTCTTGTGAGCAGTTCCAGGTGAAATTGACCATAAAATGCCGAAATTTGACACGAGCCGCTTGGATTTGGACCAAATTTCGCAAACATATTCAGTACACGGAAAATGAGAAGAACTGAAAATGTGAGTTTAAACTACTTAAATCTAAGTATAGGCGTTATAGTATCTTATTAGATTGAATCGATTTGCTCTGTTGGTGCATTTCAACGGTTGAATAAGGTATACATTAACAGGTTGGTAAAAAAAACCTAATTTTGTTTTATTTCTTTAGCTCGTGTTGAGTAAAAACAACTCCGCGGTGGGTGAAAAAATTGTTCGAAACCACTTGCTTCCATAACGGCCAATTTGAAGCAACGAAATGCAACGGAGCATAGGTGTGTTGTGTATTGTTTTCCTGGAGGACGCAGGATATCGCTTGTCAATGGCTGCGAGGATGCACCTGGCAGGTAAATGTGTGTACTTCAGAAGAAACCCGAATCTGCTTTTGTAAACAAACATTTCAATCGCTGATTTCCCGTGAAAATTAGTTCAATCTCAAAAACATAATCTATCAAATCGAAGAGGAATTATTCCTCTGCTTGATTGTTTTGTTAATTTTTGGTACTGTGCTTATATTCTAGTAAAATCGGCAAATGAACTGTTAGTTTACAAAAGCAGATTCGGCCTTGTCGCGAAGTTCCTCGGAAATTCCATGTTTTGCGTCGGCGGTTGAACGCTGGAAAATCCGTCTACCAAAAATCGATTTTTCTTTTGATCTGAACGTTAAACCTAACGTCGGAGGAAGTGCGTTGGAATCGCATAACGATGCACTAGGTTACTTGTAATGAAATAAACTTCAATAACAAATAATAGCACGATTATCTATTTTTATTTATCTGATCGAAACAGCAATAAATTTACCCAATGTTCGCTTTATATGGTCTGGTTCATGTAGATATTTTTTTACCACCTAGTAAGTTAATTTTACTCACCGCAGGGTTTTTTTAGGATTGTTACAATTTACCTACTTGATAGTTTATCCCCGTTAACCTAAATTTAGGTAAACCTAAATTTATCTAAGTTTACCATATTGAACGATAGTTTACGGGTGCGTCAAAAGAAGCTTATTTTAGGTAGTTTTTCAGTTCCGTGTATAACAGAATACGTATTTTGACATAAGGATATCAAGCTGAACAATGCATTAGGTCCTAAGTAACATTGGGAGACTTTCTTCGTCGACTTACTCTTTGTACATTAATTGTTATGTTATATATTCTCCGTGCGAGGAGTAACGATTATGATGCAGAAGGAGATGTTCGCTCATCACCATGAGGCACCAAGAGTGAACAACAATGTTTTTGGCTAGAATGAAAGATATGAAGAGAAAGTTTTTGATAGTTCCGCTAGTGTGCGGCAGGCTTGGAAATATAACAGATGTTTTAGGAAAATTGAGCGAAATAGTGAAGAGAATCTATCAATGAAATTTAGAACCCAACGCATTGTTTAGCTTGGATATGTTGCTCTGGACTCAAGAGTACCCGCTTTTTGAGACGGGCTTATGTGTTTGGATCCGACCCATCCGTTTGGCTCCAGAACAGTAACTCGGAAATGGTACCTTTAAAAAAAAGTGTTTGAGAAAAAATCCGTGGGGTTTTTTTTCATTAGGGAGAATCCAGCAACCTGACTCTTTGACATCCTTTCTTTCATCCATTCCATCTGCAGCGTTACGTGTTTTCATCCAATCTATTTGTAGAGTATGGTAGTCAGCACTGTTGTGTTTCTATCTGTACTAAAGAATTCCTCAAAAGATCAATAATGACGCTGTAATAAATGAAAGAGGGTGAGAGAGGAGAGAGCTTCTTATTGTTAGATACGCCCTTTTAAAAAAATCCTAGAAATGGTAATCATAATCCAGACAAAATCGTCAAATGTGTCAATCGGACACAACTGTAAACAATGACTTAAAACGTAAATTTCCTGGAAAATGCCAGGTTGCTTACATCCATATCCACTACCGATGGAAGGTAATAACTCATTCCATCCGTTTCTGCTGCTATTTTTGGTCGGGGTAGTCGCAGTCCCAGATGAATACGCAAGAGGTCATTGTTTACAAACGTTACTTTCGACCCATTGACTTTGATCTTTGTCCAGAAATGTCCATGACAAAAATACACTGAAAAACAAAATATTTTTTAAAATGAAAAATCATTATTAAAAATCCTAAAGGGTTTGAGCTGTTTAATGGAATACCTGTAACTAGAAATGAGAAGAAAAATTAGTATTTTCCTTCAAATTCTAACTACCTTTGCTTATCTTGACAGATACACGTATTTCGTCTACAATGTGCAGACTTCTTCAGTGTCTCGTACTAATAACTCGACTTGGTTATTAGTACGAGACACTGGAGAAGTCTGCACATTGTAGACGAAATACGCGTATCTGTCAAGATAAGCAAAGCTAGTTGGAAGTTAAAGGAAAATACTAATTTTTCTTCTCATTTCTTGTTTCATTATTAAGACTTAAAATTCAGATTTACAAAACACGCTGTTCCTTTTGTTTTTTAATTTCGATGGTAAAGTTTCGGAACAAATGTATAAGACGTGAGAACAACATGGACAAAACATTGTTAAAAAGGTTTTCCCAATAGCAACTTTTAGAAGATTTTCATAAAATGAATTTATGTTTATCACAAGTACTTTTCAATGCCTAAATATGATTTAACATTAAATTTCTATTCGAAATGTGTACACTAATGATCTCCCTTGATGTAACTGTTTTAGAGATATTTTGAATACACACAAAAAATGAATATTGTTTTATTAAAAGTTTTGCACTTTACTTCTAAAAAGTAGTTATTTTTCATTAAATTAAAAGAAAAATTATCTACTACGAAAATTATGATTTTGATTTGAAAGTGTATTGTTTTGGTTCAGTGTGTAAATTTAAAAGTGTGTTTTTTACCACGAAAATTGTAGAACTGTCAAAACCACCAACATAAAGCGAGTCGTCGTCGATGACGGCGATGAACATTTTCAATGACGATGCTTTACTTAGGGCGAACAATTTCTGCCAGAAGGATGGGTGCGTAACTACGCGAATGGTAATGTTTTTAGTTGAATTAATCGAATCCCCTACTTTTATTCGCAGCGCTACCACATGTGACGACCGACGGCAGCACACCAGGCAGCAGATGCCGATGTTGCTAACAGGTGCATTTGGGTGATAATGTCCAACATGGCTTTCTCGTGATGGAAAACATCACGATAGTTCAGCTTGAAAGTTTGTTTCGTAATAGAATAACTTGCTCCGATTTTTAACAATGCCATGCTTTAGACTTGACAGCAGTTCTACAATCAATCACGAAGAAATAAATCCTCTTATTTTGGAACTTTTTCTTTATTTCAATCCAAAAAGCACATTTTTTCTTTTTGATTGCACGGAACTTTCTGGACGAAAGTTAATTTTGGAATGAAAATAATTTGCTTTCGTTTTCAACGATGCCACGGTTTCGATTTGACAGTTCTACAATTTATTCTGAAAATTTCTACATTTAAATGTACAGAGCAGGCAATTTTTGAATTGACGGTTTGAAGGTTTTTGTTTCCAAAGCAAACCACTTACTACGAAAAATAACCAATGCAACTTTTCAATTTTGGCAATGGTTTTTTTTATTTTTAACAATCATTATTCTTTGTGTGTAGCGCGTGGTGCTTGAGCACCACCGAGGTGGTGTAGGGCGCCTTGGCCGCTTTTTCGGCTTTTGCCGTCGTTGCCTTTTTGCCACCCCTTGGTGCCGGAGTCACTCACTTCACGCTCCTCAAGTCCCGACATCACGCTCGCATGCGTCTCTGACCCACAAGGCGGTCAGACACCAGCCGCTTCTTTGAGCCACCGGATGCGGCTTCAGGCGGATTCGCTGCAACAAGCTATGTTTGAGGTCCTTGCTGATATTGTTGCTAGTCGAGACGACATAAGGCCAGCACGAAATCGTGGTACTGTGGAAAGATTCCGTAAATCAGCCAGTTTCCTTAATTGGGGTCTTGCTGACATTGATCACAAAGCGCCGTGTGGCACACCCTCCATAGTTCGGACCGTTAGGTTCCTTTATCCGTTTCCAAGGTACACCGCGTGGAGACGAACTACACCACACCTCAAAACATCACATGAAGGAACAAAAGGGGCAGGTTGGGCAGTCGAGCTATTAGTACGAGACACTGAAGAAGTCTGCACATTGTAGACGAAATACGCGTATCTGTCGAAGATAAGCAAAGGTAGTTGGAATTAAATGGAGAATACTAATTTTTTTTCTTATTTCTAGTTAAAAAACGTAATTCAGTTAAGCTTCCCACTAGATGGTTTTTATAGAAAGGCGCGTACAATAGTTGGAGTGGAATATACCAATCATAAGTGATAGACACATCTCTTCCTTGACTCCGGTTGGCCGTCCACTACATTTTCCAATTGAAACTTCAATGATGCCCTGATACATCCTCTCATCCCAGTGTTTAAATCTGAATAATGATTTCGAAATCGTATGCCTTGCGTGTCGAAATTTCCTTTCTGCTGGTTCTAGGGGACAATAACATGTACAGTATGAAGAATCTCAAACTTACATTTCCAGATCCTAACATCTTGATATTATGTCCTTAAACCAAATCTTATATACATTCATATAGTGTAAGTTGTCAACTATCAAAATGCCGAAGATACCTGACATGTAAATTTTATACAAAAATAGTTATTCAACAAATATAATAATAAGAAGTAAAATATGTAATGTATATAAAAAATAAAAAATATAAAATAGATAAAATATATATAATAATATAAATAAAATAAAATACATAAAATATATGAATATAAAATATAAAAAACATATAATTAATAAGAAAACAAAAATAAGAATAAAACATCATACCTAAAAGTGTGTATTTTATGTTTTATTGAATAACTATTTTTGTATAAAATTTACATGTCAGGTATCTTCGGCATTTTGATAGTTGGCAACTTACACTATATGAATGTATATAAGATTTGGTTTAAGGACATAATATCAAGATGTTAGGGATCTGGAAATGTAAATTTGAGATTCTTCATACTAATTCCCATACAAACTTTGAATAGCGTGTGCAAAGCCAAATTAAAACCAATTGTGTTAAAATTTTTTGGGGATTATCAGGACCCAAATTGGCGTCGATTAAGCTTAGGGGAGCAAATATTTCAAATTTTGCATCAGCCTAATGTACAGGGTGTGGCAGAAAATAATGCAAAAATGTTCAAACTTGAGTATTGAGTTAGTTCCGGTAGCTAGTGACTAATATCTGTCGAAAGTGTATTTGTTTATGTTTACTTTCAAGTGCTGCATGCAAACATTCTATTTGTTTTATTGGAAATTCGTCAAAGTGTTCGCGAAAGAAGTGATCACCAGTTTGTTGCTCGCCCAGAAGAAGCCGAAAGAGATTGCCAAGGTGGTAGGGTGCCATTTGGCAACAGTTTACCGTATAAAAAGTCCCTGCATGATGTCCTGAGCAGCGGAAGCCGGGAAGTGGACGTCCGCGCTTTGTACGCACGCCAAACGTCATCAAATCGGTCCGTTCAAAACCCGGTTCGCAACCCGGTGTGTTCCATAAGAAGTCTTGCAGAAGGTATTATTACGGACCGGGTCAAGGTCCGTAATAGTACCTTTGCACTACGAACGATTCGTTCCAAGAGATTGCTTTCCTTGTTAAAGAAGGAAAAAATGATAATCCTGTTCTCCGACGAAAAGCTTTTCAGCATCGATGCTGTGGCCAACAGCCGCACGGACCGGTTCATTTCACCGCAGAAAATGGAGAACGTTCCGGAAAAAAAGTGAAATTCAAATTTTAAACCAAACTCGGTGGCGTCCAACGGTTTGAAAATGCCACCTGTTTTCATTGATGCTGTAGTAAAAATCAATACCGAAGTGTATATCGGTATTTTAAAGGACCAAGTGCTTCCCTGGGTGAAGGCCAACCTCTCCGAGGACCAAAACATTGTCCTACATCAGGGTGGGAGTGGCCAGGGTTTTGGCCGAAGGATTTGTGCCCCTAGCAGTCCAGATCTTAATCCATTGGATTATTCGATTTGGGCATATGTTGAAGCACGAGCCCTAGTGTGAAAACCCTGAAGCTAACCATAACACGCACATGGCTGTCCATGTCGGAGGACTACGTCCGAAAGGCATGCTCTGGCTTCGTGCGTCGGCTCGAGGATGTTACCAATAAAAATGGAGGACACATTGAAAAAAATTGTTTAAAAGGACTTTACAAAGATAACTGCACTCGAAAATGTTGGATACTATTGCTTGAATTAGTTGAAAATGGGATTTGAAAGAAATAGAACAAATTTTCGCATTATTTTCTACCGCACCCTGTAACACAGTTGATGTCAGAAACTTTAAACAAAATTCAACCTGAAGCCCTCTGTGTTAATAGTTGATATAAAAATGCTGGGAAATGCTGGTTGCTGAAATTGTTTAAATTACACTGAAAATTTATTTTCGTAAATTAGCTGTCTCTCGTTTCGTAAACATGGATTTTGTACAAAGAACTAATGTCTCGTAATTTGTATGAAACATTTATATTGCTTGTCATCTGACAAAATGCTATCAGTACACCTTTTTTGTACAATGCACAATATGAATTTCGTGAAAACCAGCCAATCGCCGCTTCTGGTTGGGTTTTGCTGATGGGATGGGCGGAAATCATTGATTTACCCCAAAATAAAATGAAAGCGCAGCCGAAAGTTAAACTGAAGCACAATTATCAAGCTACTTCTCACGAGGCAACATGGCCTAGTGAGATCAACCACGGACTCAAAAGCAGCTCTCCCTGAAAATGAAGGATCTAATCCCGTGTCACGAACAATTTCTCGTGGTTGCGCTTTTTTTCAACTATACTTTGAGCCGGTAAAGTAGATCTGCCAGTCGTTCACGCAACCACCAAAGAAACGTTTCTTTTTTATTGGTAACAAATTACTCGTAGCTCTTTGTATTGTTTTCGTAGAATGAAAGAATGTTCTTTCTTTGTCAACATATGCTTAGTGCTGTTGACAGTTACGCTGTGGCATTAAATACGAAGGTAGCTTCTTAAAGAGTACCAATCAGTTTCTTGTTGCAGAAAACAACGAATATATTTGTTAGTCCTACCTTCGATTTCTGTAATATGAAAGAAAAAAAAAATTCAGTGTTGTTTAAAAATTAATGTGTTTTGTAAGTACAACGATCGTTCCTATCTTTTTTTCTTGCTCATACGGTTAGGAAGTTTCTGGTGCTTTGACTACAAGAAGCTGCAACTGATTCGTTTTTACCCTTTTGCACTAAAGGGTGATACGGTCAAAATTTGGTCAAGGGAAAACGCGTGTAAATCGGTGAAATCGTTTACTTAAAAAATCAAATTAAATTTCTTTTTCAAGTTCAATTAGTATAAAATTCAGGAAAAATATTCAGTTAGGCTTCCGCTTTTCCAAATCCGAATTGCCGGGCCTTACGCTTGACCCCTGCCATCAGATTTGTACAGCCACCTTGTCCACCTTCTTCGCCGCAGAAAGCCAGTTTGCCTTGAACTGCTGCTCGTCCTTAGCAGTTTTTTTGGTCTTCTTTAGGTTCCGCTTGACAATAGCCCAGTATTTCTCAATTGGGCGGAGCTCTGGCGTGTTGGGAGGGTTCTTGTCCTTGGGAACCACCTGCACGTTGTTGGCGGCGTACCACTCCATGGCCTTTTTACCGTAATGGCAAGATGCCAAATCCGGCCAAAACAGTACGGAACAACCGTGTTTCTTCAGGAAAGGCAGCAGACGTTTATTCAAACACTCTTTCACGTAAATTTCTTGGTTGACAGTCCCGGAAGCTATGAAAATGCTGCTTTTCAAGCCACAGGTACAGATGGCTTGCCAAACCAGATATTTCTTTGCGAACTTTGACAGTTTCGTGTGCTTGAAAATATCTGCTACCTTTCCCTTCCTTTTGCCGTATAAAACTCCTGTCCCGGAAGCTGCTTGTAGTCGGCTTTGACGTAGGTTTCGTCGTCCATTACCACGCAGTCAAACTTCGTCAGCATCGTCGTACAGCCTCGGGATCGCGCTTTGGCCGTCGTATTTTGTTTATCATCGCGATTTGGAGTCACTACCTTCTTGTAAGTCGATAGTCCGGCTCGTTTTTTGGCTCGATGCACGGTTGTAGACGATACACCCAGCTTATTTGCGGCATCTCGGAGAGATAGGTTAGGGTTTCGCTTGAAACTACCGGCAACTCTCTTTGTCGTCTCAGCGGCTTCCGGTTTTCGATTTCCCCGATCCAGACTTCCTGGCTGTCGACAAACGTTCCCCAAACACTTTAATTACATTTGTAACGGTTGATTTGGCAACTTTTAGCGATTTTGCCAACTTTGCGTGCGAGTAGCTCGGATTTTCGCGATGCGCGAGCAAAATTTTGATACGCTGCTCTTCTTGCTTGACGGCATTTTGACAACTGAAGAGTGAATTCCAAAATCAAAATAGGAGCAACATTCTACACACACACACCTTCAAAATGAGGGGTGTTCAGGTTTTTTAAATGCAAAATTGAAAGAAATACGTCAAGTTGATATTGACCAAATTTTGACCATATCGCCCTTTTAATTGCTGAATGTATTTTTAATTTTCTGCTAAGCAAATTGACACCTTACCAAATATGAGCTAACCTGACGCATGCAGCGTATTACTAAATCATCACTCTTGTTATCATTATTTGTGTACTCATTTTACTTCAAAGATAATTTATATAATTTTGTTTGTCTTATTTTTCTTCTTCATTCTACACTGAAAATTAATTGTCGTTTATATTACGAAATCAAAGGTAGGACTAGCAAATTTATTCGTTGTTTTCTGCAACAAAACTGATTTGTACTTTTTATGAAGCTTCCTTCGTAATTAATGGCACACGCGCAACTGTCAAAAGCACTAAGCATTTGCTAAAACAGAAAGAACATTCTTTCATTCTGCGAAAACAACACAAAGAGCTACGAGTAATTTGTTACCAATAAAAAATAGTCGTTTTTCTGGTGGTTGTATGAACGACTGACAGATCTACTTTATCGGCTCAAAATATAATTGAAAGAAAAGTGAAACCACGATGAGCTGCTCAGCGTTTTATTTTTAATTTTTCTGACAAGGGGTTCGATCCTAAATTTTTAGGAAAACTGTTATTGAGTCCGTGGTTGATCTTACTAGGCCCTGTTGACTCGTAAGAAATTACTTGATCATTGTGCATGAGGTTCTAACTCTCGACAGCGCTTTCATTTCTATTTTAGGATAATTTCATGATACCCGCTATCCCAGCAGGTACACCAACATTGATGAGTACGATCGAAGTGAAGCAGCGATTGGCTGGTCTTCACGAAATTCATTTTGTGCATTGTACAAAAAAGATGTAATGCTAGCATTCTGTTAGATGACAAGCAATACGAATGTTTCATATAATTTACGACACATTTGTTCTATGTACAAAATCCGAAATGAGTGAAAGCTAATTTACGAAAATAAATGTTCAGTGTACTTGCTGAGCCCTGTGCTAGCCTTGCTACGCTTGCCCTTAAATGAATGAAAATTTTATAGACCTGGTGTTTTTCTGGTTTTTTTTAGGAATGAGTTTTGTTAAAATGTTTTCCTTTGCGAATGTGTGTAATTTCTGAAAAATAAAACGAAGGGTGTGTTTTTAATTTACCCCTTGGATCATTAGTTTCTATTATGGTTTTACTTTCTGTGTAGAAGCATTTCTTAGACAAACTACGACGTATCCTGTCAGTTTGAATTTATCTTGCATAACCTTAGATTAACTTCTTGTGCATAATGTAGCACTGAGAGTAACTCAAGCATCCCCCGTTTTTGAGTACGAAGAGGTTCAGACTTCTATCATAACATGCTGCCTAACAGAGAAACACACATTTTGTGTTTTAGTGGCTCAGATAGTTCTCATATTTCGTTGAATTATGCAGAAATTAGTGTTTTATTTGTATGAGAGCCTTCCTTTTCAGACGTGGAAGGAGTCTCGAACCATCATAAGAACATTCCCCGGCCCCAAAAACTCCTGCATAAAAGTTTTCATAACAGTAGAGATAATTTTCATGGCTGGTTGAAATTTGTGTTTAATTTGTATGAAAGCCCCTATTTACAAAAGCAGGAGTGTTCTCAAACTACCGTAGAATAGTTTCTTGTCAGCAGAAACCCACACATGCCCAATGTGGTTCCATTTTCTTGTTTATTTTTATGGCATTTGTATGGACTCCACTCCCCTTCTCTTATCAGAGCTATTTTACGCTATTTCACGCAAGCTATTTAACGAAAATAAATTTTCAGCGTACAGATTGGAATTGTTCACAAAAATTGTTATTTAGATTAAAAGGTAAAATCTATCTATGCATTATGAAATTTTACTCATAAAAACCATAAGACGCAAATGGACGTAAACATTTCAAGTCAAGTTAATTTTCCACATTTCAGAACAACCTTTTTCATTTTTACAAAATCAAACAAGCCTACCCTTGGTACACAAGCACAATAGCAATGTGTTCTGAAAACAGCACGTGCTTCGCGGTCAAGTCCACCTTACACCCTCATTTGTTTCATTTGTTTACATGTCTAAAAATAGCAGATAAACACACTTTTCACACGATCTCGGTGTTCTTGTTCTACTGCACTAGATGCGTCGTCTGCCACCGCGTCGACATATAATTAGCCAATCGAGTTCAAGTTCTCCCGCCGAACAGAGACCATTTCCGACCCACCAAAAGACATCAACGACCGGATAGATGTCGAACCCTTCTATGCGCCCAAGGCAAGGCCGCGAAATGCCATTCAATTATGAGAGAAGGCTGACAGGGTTTTCTCTTATTAAAAACAAAACTAATATGAAAATTTCTAGTCTCTGAGAAAAGTTGTTAAGACTTAATTTCACATATTTTGAACCAAACATTTTTTTACCAAATTTTAATGAACGCTTAAAATTTGTACTCGTTGCAAGCCAAATTGTTTGCAATCGTTCATTCGACAGCTCCGATGCAAACGATATCTGGTATTCTACACGAAATATTCCATGATTTTTTTTTAGCAAATCTAGCACTGTTTATATGTGCATTAGGTTACGCAGAAAATTATAAGTTACTTTCAAAATGTGTACTATATATGACGATCATTCGTCCCTTAAGCATATTCACTTTCTGTTGTTACAAGTTCAGTATTACATTTGGATTCTCTTGTTTCTGATTATTAGAGTATACCTCTTCCGTGTCGATATTTCTTCATGATTGCAGGTTTGTGTAAGCTCTCAAAGGCAGTTTCAAACTAGCAGACACACTGAACCACTATCACAAGAGCGAACAACGAACTCTGATCTCCTCGGTGCCACCTCAAACTAAACGTTTCCCATCATGATCGAGAAGAAAGAATGGGAGAGGTAGTTTACGCGCTCATGACCGGGCATGGCATTGATCGTGGTTCATAGAAATGAATCATACCACCGCTATCGATTAATGTGCCGCCATGAACTTGAGCGCTTTCGGGGAAGTTTTATTGTTTTTTTTTTTTTCAAATATTAAAGTTAACAAACCTAATTGGTTGAAGATTCAAGGTTTTGTTTGCTTAGTTGGACTCATCTAGTCTAGGTTGCTTTATCTTAGTTTGAAGTTCAGATCGCTGCCATGAGAAATTGTCTTGAACTTGAAAATTCTTCCTATACAGGGGACGGTTTCAATAAGATTACACATAGAAGAAAAGCAGCCTGGGTTGTATTCAATTCCTCAGCGTTGATACGTCTGAATTTCTATTGAAAAACTTTTCACTATCGAATTTGAGTTTACGCCTGAAGACAATGCTACCGCGTAATAATGTGCCTGCAATGTTAATGTCAGTTCTGAAACCCTAATAACAACTATGCAAACAAATGTGCATTTTATCTTCCCCGCAGCGATATGAACACGTGTATACACACCATTCAAACCCATAACAAGCGTAGTCGTTCATAATGACTAAACGGATTGGCTTCCGACCCGCAGAATACGATCGAGCGTTTTTGTCATTTCCCCAACTGCGTAATACGGCGAGGCATGGTAACTAAGCACACGGTAAGTACCATCTCAGGGCCTAGGGCGTATGTAAACAAACCCAAAAGTGCAACCATCTGTCTAGGCTAGTTGGAAGATGATGAACTGTCCCAATGCAACGGAGTGGAGATAAGATTCAATGTGGTTTTGAAACTGAAGGGAGGGTTGTGGGAAATGGCGCAGCAAGTAGAGGTTTTTAGTTTGAAGATTATTTGGCTTGTCTTATTATATTCATTTGGTTCTGTTAGACTAAATAGAAATCATGGAAAAGAAAATTTTAATTAGAAATAATGATCTTAGTAGGTGTTGGGCACAGCGAGGGAGATTCGAAATTCCATGAACTTAGCTTACAAGCCCGTTATATTATTGATGAATAAAGTTACAAAACACCTGCTAAGCATAATTATTTAGTCTAAGTTGGAGTAAGCGTAATTTTAAGGCTTACATTTGTGATTCTCATTAGCGCAAATTTACTCTGAGAGCCACCAAACTCTTCAATATGTAATCTATAATATTAATAGGGTAACGGGATGTAATGTTAGCCTAGCTCTTCGATTCGGCCTATGTACCAAATATGTAATTATTTCTTCGATAATCAACAAAATCATGTTGCTATCAGCATGACCGATTTATTTCAAAGCAATTGAGACATAATTAATCAAATTATAGTAGTTCACTCCCGCGTAGTGTTCGATTTCTTTGACTTTTTAGACACCATGAATTTACTGGTTAAGCTGAACAGATTATCTACACGATCTTCGAACGATCTAAATTTGCCGAAATTGAACCTATAAATCAAATAATTCAGCCAAGATGTACAGAATATAATCACATGTTATAAACTAACAGGTCACATTGGTAAAATAGCAATGATTTAACACGCAAACGGTAGACTTAATGTTAGGGACATATTTTTTTCTATGTTTCCAACTATGGCCTGTTGTATGAAAAGCGTAGTAAAAATGTTGTTATTGGTAACATTTACAATACAGAGTTCCGTCTGAGTTCCGGTTGAATGTTGTTGATATGGCTCATCTTAACACAAATTGAAGGAACAAAATCTGTGTAGAGTGAATTATAATGTTTTGATTGTCGAATGACCTCTTAATCATATGTTAAAATCACTTAAGTGTTTCTCAGCAGTTTAAGTATAGTTTGATTTGTGAAATTGTTTGTTCGGTAGAGCGTATACAGCTGGGAATGCCTTGAATCAGAAAATCAGGAAGAAATCCGTACGAAGATTGCATTACATAAAAAAATCAATCGAATGGGACGAATTTGTATCCATAATTAGACCCAATTTGGTACCCAAAGACTGACATTACATCCGTATCCCTCGAAAGTTTCTGACTTTATGAAACGAGTTGGGTAGCTTTTCGTGATACATACTACCAAATGGCTAAATAAACATATCTTAGGAAGTGTATAGGTAGTTAAATTTTGTTTCCAGCTCAAATACTTTATGAGTAACAATGAAAAATGTAATCGATTGTTTCATATTAGACTGAGTCAAGGGACACATACCCTACATGGTTTACCTCATATTCAAAGTTAATGTCTGAATAACAAATATCACCTATTTACGGTACAGTTCAACAATCATGATGCCGTTCAGTTTGACTGTCGAGATCTATACTTTCAGGATTATGTTTTAGTTAGGTATTTTTTAGCTCATTTTTTCCTTTTCCAACCTGTTAATACAGGAAATAACGTGTAGATATTGTTTATGCCATAGTGCCTAATATGTAATGTACGCAGTAAGAAATTTTATCGCAATTCTATTTTATATTTGAATTCTTATCTTCTGGCTCTCGCAACTAAGATGATGCTTATCCTCACATGTAGTTGCTACCTGGTTAAGGTAGACTCAAGATTAATTTTTAAGGTAATTTTAGGGAATTTACACGTATTCGTTTAATGTATTTTCTCGCGATTGTTTAAGTTTATAGTAAAACGGCACACCCTCGTATCGACGGCGAATGTGGTTGGACAGTGGCGTAGTTTGTCAGTGGGTTCAGTAGTTATATGAGCTGTATTTAAAATTTTTGGGAAAAGCACTGTAAATAATGATGTAGAAGGAGATGTTCGCTCATCACCATGAGGCACCAAGAGTGAACAACAATGTTTTTGGCTAGAATGAAAGATATGAAGAGAAAGTTTTGATAGTTCCGCTAGTGTGGGGCAGGATTGGAAATGTAACAGATGTTTTAGGAAAAATTGAGCGAAAAGGGCATGTATACAGTGGTACTCGAACCAAGGACATTTTTGCCTAACATCCCACTGCGGGGTAGGTTGAAGGAGCACGGACTAAGTCCGCCACTTCAACAGGCAAAAATGTCCGGTTGGAAGACGCTCATGTACCACTGTGGCTTGTATAGTTATTCTAGCGATCTATTGTGTGCACTCTGTTTACTGGTGCGCACATGGGAGAGGAACTCTCTCCTTTTTTGGGTTTGTTTTGATTCGCACCGACTGACGATCACTAAAGTTTATCTCGTCGTTTAATAGATCGCTAGAATATCTATACAAGCCACAGTGGTACATGAGCGTCTTCCAACCGGACATTTATGCCTGTTGAAGTGGCGGACTTAGTCCGTGCTCCTTCAACTTACCCCGCAGTGGGATGTTAGGCAAAAATGTCCTTGGTTCGAGTACCACTGTATACATGCCCTTTTCGCTCAATTTTCCTAAAAACATCTGTTACATTTCCAATCCTGCCGCACACTAGCGGAACTATCAAAACTTTCTCTTCATATCTTTCATTCTAGCCAAAAACATTGTTGTTCACTCTTGGTGCCTCATGGTGATGAGCGAACATCTCCTTCTACATCATAATCGTTACTCCTCGCACGGGGAATATATAACATAACAATTATTGTACTGTAAATAATGATTTTTGGCCAGTTCTGTATACGAAATTAACATATTCTTTTTCATAAACACTGTAATTGAATGTTTGCAAATAGTATTGCAAAATATAATTGTTTTTCACGATTTTTCTAAGCTGACGCAATATAACGCACAACATTGCGATGTTTTAATTGCCGCCACTGACAGAATCCCTTAAGTTGATATCACACTGTTTGACGAAACGCCAAATATTTGCAAATTTTGACACTTATATTTGAACAACCAGCTAAACATATTTGGCCAATATTGCTATGACAAATATTTGATTTGTGTTTGTCGTTCCAATTGTGGCAAACATGAGCAAATTCATACAAAGAAAATATGAGCAAATTCATACACAGAAATAAATGCGTTCATGTTATCGTAATTCTATTCGTTCTGGCTGCTTTGGAACTGTATTAATGTGCTCGAGACTTCACTTAAGTTCTCTGGAATTGGCTTTTCTCAGTTCTCAGGATTTCGTAGAAGTTCTTTCTACTTCACTTCACTTCAATTAATTCTTGGGACTTTTTTGAAAATCTCAGGACTTAGTTGGAATTGTACAGTTTTTTAACATCTCAATTTAAATACATTACTATTCAAACTAAAGCAGCGTGACAAACAAAAATCAAATATATACAAGGAAGGACATGGCAATCTCTTTTTTTTTTTATCTTTATTAAGGTGATTTTTAGCCACCTGGGCTAGTTTGTCATCAAAAATAACAACCTCGATAGTTGATACCCATACTTTTAAAAAAAAAAACACTCTGCTTTGAATCAACAAAGACATTTGTTGGTAGTCATTGAAGATCACAATTCAATAATTGTTCGAAAATAATTCAAAATTTCATTCAAATCAACAATTAAATTATTTAAATTAATTAGTGCTGTGGATATTATTTAAATGATTTTTGATTTTTAACAACCACATTCATTTTGTAACTCAAATGTGTAATTTATTGTTTTAACAAAAAAAAACTTACCCTAACAAATCACTCTGTTTTAAATCAACAAAAGATTTTTTGCTATTCAATACAAGATTTCTGTTTGTTTCAATTTATAAAAAAAAAGTTTCAAATCAATTCAAAATTTCATGCAAATAAAACCAATTAAGGTATTTAAGGTTATCACTGCTTTGTGATATGAACTTAAATAATATTTGATTTATAACAATCACATTCATTCAAACTAAAGTAGTTTATTAATTGTTTTAATAAAATATTTTTATGAGCGTACATTTCACACTGTATTTGCCTCTGCTTTTCTAATGTTTGCTTAAACACACTCAATTATAATTTTTAAAATAGATTATGAACAAGTTTTTCTCTTTGCAGATAACTGGCCTTCCGAATAATGTAGCATGAAATAGCCTATGTCCATGTCATAAGGCTAAGAAAAAATATTTTGAACGATGAAATACGACATTCATTTATATGAAGCATGAAATTCTATTTCAAATTAATGGTTTTTTTTTTGTATTAGTACATCAATGTTTATAATTTCAGCAAATGCGTTTAGTTGGCTTAAGAAAATATTTTGTTTTGAACAATAAAACCCGATGTTCATTTCTATAAAGCATGAAGTTTTATTTCAACTTAAAGGTTTTGTTGAATCAGCTCATCAGTTTTGTTGCTCCATATTTTAACCAAAATTGTATTTTGTATTGGTGTAACTACGTATTTTTTGCGTTTTCAACCACAAAATATGTTTAGCTCAAAGTAATTGTTGAATTGGATCAACCTTGTTTTATAGTTAAATCAAAACATAAATTTTAAAATTCCAATCAGTATGTATGTTTGAAGCAACTATACAAAACAATCAAAAACAACATGAAAGTTTTCAGTTCATTTTCAAGATCATCATGGCATCCGAAGAAGAAACATATATGGAGGAAGCTATTTAAATTATATTCAACGCCTATTAACTTACATCATATAAACGAGAAGATGTATTTTCGAATTTGTAAGTTTATTGAGCTTAACAGAACTGTTATTGGAAGAATAAAAACATCAACAAAACCAGTCTTTCATCTTCCCATATTATGTGATGAATTTAATTGTTTTCTCATCTAAACAATTTCGGAACCAAACATCTTATTCACACAAAAAATTGAACTGACCCCATATTCAAGCCAACTATTTTTTGTTCAGTTAGTTCAACTATAATCATGGTTGAATTGTATGGCACTGTAAGCCAACTGTCAAAATATCATCAATATATTTTTTTTCGACATAACCATTGTACTATATTCTGAAGTTGATTCAAGCATATATTAACTATATTAGCATATATATAGTTGAATCAAATTGATGTATATAATTCTCACAACCATTTACATGGGTTATCACAAGATCAATACAAAAATATAGATGATTTTGGATGAAATATCATTGATTGAATTTTATTTTTCTCCGTGTAATCAGTGTAATACCAACAATCAATATGCAACTAGCGATTTGAAGTTGGTTCACTGTTGTAGAACCCCTTGGTCTGAAGTACACCTTGAAGCCACCACCTTATTATACATATTTGCGCCTTTGTTTTGATTTGCTGTGTTATTTTGACAGAATATTTGAGGGTGTGTTCGTGTGAGTTCATTATTAGGGGCGCATTATTAAGCTTGGGACCGAGCTTGGGACCGAAGACCAAGAAAAAAATCGTTTTTGTATGGGACCTACTGGTCTTAGAGTTTGTCTATGGTAATACGTCATCAGATATATTTGATGAACGTTGGTCAAAAAACTTTACATAATTGGCCAAACAATTTTGAGTCCAATATTTGTCAAAAATAATTAGAGCGTGATAGCGTGGACTAACAACTTTAGAAACAGCATTTTTTGGCAAAACTTAACGAGACAAATATTTGACGTATTGTAAAACACTGTGACATAAGCTTTGGCTTTAACGATTTCAATGAGTTTCTTGTACTATGATTCGCCACCGTTCCAGCTACTGTAAAAATTAGCAATTAGCGTAAGCAAAAACAGTGCCGAAAATGGAATAAGAACCTAAATATTGATCTATCTATCTAGACTTCCCACTTCGAACCCAAAAAGCAGCCCAAGACCATAATGTTACCTCCGCCGTGATTCATGGTTGGCTGGAGATGCCTTCCTGCAGTCCTTCATCACTTCTGTGCCATACTCTTTGCCGCCGTTTCTTGTCGAACAGCTCAAACTTGGATTCGCCCGACTACACAAGACATTTCCAGAACTCCAGATGCTTAGTTATTTGGATTCTTGCGAATTGAAGCCGTTTATTTCTTGTTAGTTTGGCTGATGAACGGGCGCTTTCAGGCGAAATAGCTTTTCAACCCTTACTAGGATGGTGATGAACGGATTTTTTCTTGATCTCTCGGATGATTTTGCTGTCCTTTCGGTGATCCGTTTTACGTTTACGTCCAAGTCCCGGCCGAGCAGCTAAGCTTCTAAGCTTCTGGTGCTTTAGAAAAATCTTCTGAACTGCACGACGGCTCACTCCATATCTTTCGGCAATTGCGTGCTGAGTATGGTTCCGATTGCAAACACGCCCGATCATATTTTGTTGGCCACCCATGTTAATCGCTTTAAAATCACTTCCGGTGAACTCAACGCGTCTAGTTTTTCGACTTGTCACAGAGCTTTGAGGCGGATGTAAACAATTAAACGTCAACGCATTGATTTACGGGGGATATATCGGCGGATTCTACACGGAATGATCTATTTATTATATATGGATATATTCCTCCTCAGTTTTCGCAACAAAATTGTTGGAGTAGATCTTACGCTTCAGGTTGGCCCAGAAATTCTCGATGAGACTCAGCTGGAGGACGTTAGGCGGGTTCGACGACTTGGGTACCACATCGATATTCAGCCGGTTCATCTCCTCCAACGATCGCTTCGAGTAGTGGGCCGACGCTAGATCCGGCAGAACACCGCGTCTTTAACCTTATTGTATTTCTTGATGAACGACGCAACTTCCGGCAGGCATTTCGTACTATAAATTCTCCCGTTCACGGACAGTCAGGAGCCAAAGAAGAGGGACTTTGGCATCCCCTTCTCGCTGATTGTCAGCCACAGCAGCACCACTTGGTGTGTGAAATGAACTTCACATCGGAGCTCATTTCCTTCGTGGGGGAGTAAAATACGAAGTGTGAGATAGGTCTCGTTGTCCATCACCACCGACAGGTCTCGCACCTCCGGGAAAATCGAGTTGACCATCTTATTCAGCCGCTGCCGCTGCGTCATTGCCTGCAGCTTCGAAACCAGTGGACGTGACTTCCGCTTCCTGACATGTATGCTCATGTTCGTCAGGTACTTTTTCACTGTTTGGCCGGTTGAACCGACCTTCTGACTAAGCGCACGCAGCGATGTAGCCACTTTTCCCTCGGTCTTCCTCTTCATCATCCTTTGGATTTTTTCGTCGCTCAGGGTCGTCGGCCGTTCGGAATCGGACTTTCTTTCGATAATGTGATTGTTGTATAATAGTGTCAAGATGCTGTAGATGCCGGAACGGGCATATCCGGCGACCACAAAGTGCCGCACGAAGTCCGTTTTCGACGCGGTGGGGTACCATTCTTTGAACGCGCACACTTCTGAACGGAGTTGATTCACTGTTTTTGCCATCACGTTTAGAGTTCGACCGAAAGAGCTGTTAAATTTTGTCTGCTGACTCATGGGTTACTATGATCGATGTTGCATGGGTAGTTTCGTCAGTGCAAGTGAAGGTAAACCCATGAAAAATCGGCAATTTTTGTCCATTTTATTTTTAATGTATAGAGAAAACACCTGGCTCTGGTTAAGCGGATCCTTTTCGAAGCTAAGAAAAAAGCAAATGAAACCAACGATTTCAAAAGAAGATGGAAAACAACCACTACTTGCATATCTGAGGTTACTGTACACTCAAAAAAATCGACACGTTACATCCATGTGAAACTCAGTTAATTTTCGTCCACTGCCAAAACCAATAATAAACACGTGGAATTAACGTAAGAGCTACGTGATTTCCGCGTAAGTTCACATTCTACGTGAAAATCACATAAATGTTACGTGATTTTTCACGTGAAAAAAACGTGTCGATTTTTTTAAGTGTATGGAATCTGATGATGCGTTTTCCACTATAAAGTTCATTTAGAAGTATTTACATCTCAACCAACTGGTTTAAATATAAAATTAACGGATTTTCGTAAATCATCCTATAAAAGAATCCATTCCAAGTTAGTTAAAATACTTTTGAAGCACACAGAAAAAATAATTAATTTTAACAAGTGCGTAAAATTTGCCATGCCAAACGAAGCGTAAACAACGAATTGGTTTGCAATCTTTAATGTGCCATACAATAATGTTCCCAATCTTTTATACAACAGGCTTGGTTCAGGAGTTATCTGGCTTGAATTTACATGACATAGCCCATTATTTTCCTCCGACTCAAGCATTCCCTTTATGTGCATTAGATAACGCAGAAAACTTAATGTTTCTTTTTATCTGTGAATATTCCATAACGCGTTAAATAGTTTCGATATAGTTCTGCAACATCAGGTCATGTTGAATTCTGCAGTCACAAAAAGCGTGGAGTAATTGAACTGAAAAATAAATCAATTCTAGAGCAAATTTCCAATAGGTCGTATGTAACAATGTAAACAAAAATGATGTTTTTCCACGGAATGCTAGTTTGGGAACTCCACAATATGAATTATACACAACATGATATGAATTGCAGCGAATTGCAAAATTATACAGCAATGACATCTTCTAGGTCTTCCATACTATTCTGCAAATCCGTAAATAGGACCTACAGTTGAAACAAAGGCTTTCTGGGCTTTGAAAAGCTACGCTATGAATCGAAACATATTCATTGAATATCTTGGAAGACATTATACGATAATCTTCTAGGTTCTATTCTATTCTTGAATTCAAAACTGAAAATCTTCAGCTGTAACGGTAGCTTTCTGGGCAAAACAAAGTAACAATATTTATTTTACCAAATTTAGTGAGTTTTCTGGAAAGTAAACAGATATAACGAGATATTTTGGGATGTTCCAGGTAACCAAAACTGCCCTTGAGTTCATGAGTTTGGATCTGCAGTCGTAACATTAGCTTTATAACCTATGCAAGGTGACGTTATGCATTCAAACACATTCAATGAATCATCTGTAAGGTTACCAGTCATTATCAGGTATCTGTGGATGTTCAAGTTCATAAAAAATTGTCTTGAATTCAGAACTTAAGGTATACAGTAGTAACCGTATTGTCTTGGACTTTTAAAAAAAACTACGATAACTATTCAAACATATTCAATGAATATTCTGAAACATCCACAGACATCTTGTAGCTACATTCTTCTTCATTCAGCATTTTAAACTGATTGGTTTCACAATTCACTTATTGCTTGCTCTCAACTTACTGTTCTAATTGCACTTCCACAGTTATTAATTGAGAGTTTTCGTTGCCAGGTATCATTTTTGCATTAGTATGATTGTGTGGCAAGTACAACCCTACCCTATGCACAGGGAGTCGAGAAATTTTTCCTCAGCGAATAATTCCTTGACCAGATCGGGAATCGAACTTCAGCCACCTCCAGCATGGTATTGCTTTGTAGCTGCACCTTTACCAACTGAGCTAAGGGAGGAGTCTTACAATAGCTATTTAGGCTATACAAAGCTAATTTAGTTTGTTTGACATGAACATACCCAGATTATCTCATAATGTCTGTTGGTCTTTCAATGAATGCCCTTCATTGAATATGTTTGAATCTATATATCATAACATTGTCCAGCAGAAAAGAATCTTACAACTGTAGATCCTCAGTTCTGAACTCCAGGACAGTTTGGATGACCTAGCACATCTCAAAACATTATATACTACTTTTTTAAATCATATCTATGTTATTAAGCACCAATTTTATCAGAACACACCAAATTGCTTGTATAATAACGTTTGGAACATTTTAGGCCTCAAAGGTTTAATTCAAAGAATATTGCATTGTACAATCAGAATGGCTTACTTATAGTTACGAAGTCGTACGGCATCATTCCGAACAACTGAATAGAACTGTACCTCGTAGTTTTTCTGTGTGGTTAAACATTGGTACCGTCCATAAACCACGTGGTCTTTTTAGAGATAAGAGCAGGGTGGAGTTGACCAGAGCACATGGCTCTTATAAATAACAAAAATGTATGGAGAAAGAATCACACAAGAGTGGTGGTGGGGGAGGGGGGGCTTGAAAATCCCAAACATAGAATACGTGGTTTATGGACTACCCATTAGCTCTAAAAAAGTTCAAAGAACTTATGAAAAACACCTTAGTTTAATGAGGATACAAGTAGCTTGGGGGCAAGTTATCTTGAATAATGGAAACGGGTGGTAGGGTAGTCAGCAAAAACGAAAAGCATAGCATTTTTGAAAAATTAGCTCGAAAACTTAAATACATTCACTTTTTTATGTGTAATTGAAAAATGTCTAAACATACATAAAAAATATCAATACGAGTAAGCTCTTTGTCTGAAGACCCTGGAAATCTTATGCGCATTTTCATAATGTTTCAAAATTATTCATTTTATTGCCTCCCATTTATATTTTTGATTGACAAAATTGGCCAAGTGGTTCAAAAGTAAGTACCATGTGAAAAATGTATATTTACAAAAAGTCAATATTTTTGGACCCAGCTATCCCGGAAAAAGTCATCATGATGATAACATAAGAAAAAAAATAGTGGTATAATATTGTCCACTGCGAAACAAAACTTCCAATTGTTAAGAACTTCTGAGAAATCATTAATCTTTTTCCATGGAACTGCTCCAGAACCAATTTATCATCTCGTTTACTTCCGCTTTCGATCTCTCTGGCTCTCTTTCCACTAACAATGCATCAATGAGTCACCAAAACACCGCCTTCCCCGGAGATCACCCTCACTTTCAACAGGCCTTACCGAGAGAGTGCTCTTTTTCAACTACATCATCAATGGATTCATAAAATAGTGTGCCTCTACTTACATAGCTGGAAAATGTGTTAGCAGAGCCAAGGACAACACCCGCATGCTCCACCAAATCTCCCCTGAGTCTTCGTCACACTACAGAAACGCACAGTTCGCTCTATCTCCCAAAACGTTTAGGAAACTCTCGCCAGCTCTTCAACGCTCTCCGAAGAAGCAACAAAATACATTGGGAGAGCACACCGCAAACTTCCACCCTCAACTTCCGTCGTGATCTTCGTCGCAAATGCAGCTCGTCGCCGTTGACCCGCCAATTCGATCGCGGTCGTGACAATAGCTAGCTGCGAGTTCACATCACCCACCACCCCCGGGTTATCAACCGACTAGGCATGGTTGAAGGGTGCGATCTGCTA
Source organism: Aedes japonicus (assembly GCA_034211315.2). Taxonomy (NCBI): domain Eukaryota; kingdom Metazoa; phylum Arthropoda; class Insecta; order Diptera; family Culicidae; genus Aedes; species Aedes japonicus. The sequence continues at coordinate 58,283 of JASCZW010007255.1, forward strand.
CACAGCTACTGCTAAGGCGAAACGTCCTCGAAGGTAGGCATGTATGTACGAGGAGCATGTAGCGTTGGTTGTTGGCACTATACTCACTACGCACATTGCCCGTGACAGCACTTATCCAATATGTATATAAAAGACGATCGAATTATAATTCCCGGTCACAGAACAATACTGATGCACACAGTCTTGACTCGTCTTGTCAACTGACGAGTTCGATATTTGAGTACTGACACTGCCACCGCGTGTAAAATATTTCGCGAACGACCGTCGCGTGGTGACACCAGTTTTTAGTCCGCGCTCGCGTTTTCCTCCCTTATCGAACTGACGTGAAGAACAAAGTCTCGAGAATACCTCAGGATGCAACTTCCAGTGGCAATTGGCTTGATTTGCCTGGTGCGGATCGCGATGGCAGTTCCGGCGGGCAGAAACGGTTCCAGCTGCAATTGCGGTAGGTGGTTGTTGTCCTAAGCTAGGATGTGTGCTGTTGATCCGGAGACCCACTTTGTGGGCTGGCATAATCATACCGAAAACAAACAACGGGTGGTGCATGCAAAGCACATATTTGATGCAGTTGCAGTGTGCAGAAATCGAAAGTGAAAGGTTAACAATGTAAACAACAGCGCTCCTCCAGTGGAAGCCCATCGACGACGCGGCAGAGCGCCAGCGTGGTGGGCTAGGAATGCACAACTGTTTTTGTTGTGGTCGGTGTTGGAGACCGTAAGCGTGTGAAGTGATTCGGCGGAGTTAGGGTGAAGGTCATGGCATGCTGAATGTGAGGGGATATGTTTCCGGTTACATTTGGATCCGTTAGAATTTTCAAACGACTAGTATCCAGGAGAAGTTCAGATATCCTTTAAGTGTATTTCTTAAAAAAATTCAATAGGAGTTTGAAAAAGTTTCTGCTAACTAAAAGAGTTTTTGTCTTTATCAAACAAAGTGATGGATGCATTTCCTTCACTTCTCAGGAACATTTAAAGTACTAGATATGTACCTGTAGACAAGACAAGACTTAAATATTCTCGGTCTTTTTGATAATCTTCTTAACTTTGCTCTCAGACTATTTTTTAAATTCTTGTCTGTTCTCAGACTTTACGCAGTATTTAGATGATATTGCACTTTCTTACAGTGGCTCTTCCTTACACTTTTGTTTCTGTAGTTTTCTTAACACGGAGACGTTTTTTGACGTAGGACTACGTCTTTGTTTTCTATACTGGGGTACAGTATAAAAAATATCGATTGCGACCGTCACAGAAATGTGGTCAGGTTTTGAGCGTTAATATCTCAGTCGTTTCTCCAAACATTTTCTAAATGTTTGCACCAATCGATCGTAAATATATCTACGTGTCGATTCCAATAATGAAAACTATTGATTTTTAACATAAAACTATTTAAAATAACGCAAAGATAAGGTGGTGTCTTATAATGTCGATTTTTCAGAGTAAATTTATCAAATACACTGTCCTTTCTAGCACAGATTTCATATTTAAGTAAGGAACGTCTCTAGGCAGTCACGAAGGTTATAAAACGGGTATACCTTCACATTTGTGCCTTAGTATGTCGGCAGTCGTGGCGCTGTGCAGTGGCTGTTGAAACGCAGTTGGTGGCAGCAAACACCCAGGAGGGTGCACTGGCGAGCAGTCGTTGCCCTGGAAGGCAAGCAAATTAAGAATACTTCTGTTAAGACTAATTAAAACTAATTATTGTGGCGCAATAACAGAAGTTCGTCCCCTTTGATGCAATTTGTATCACATTGACTTTATTGGTACCGCCTTCTTTCGTGCAATAGCATCCGACGCCATTACTAGCTCTTAACAGAAAGTTTGATTCAGTCTTAAGGTAGTCGTAGTGCTGTACAGAGCAAAATCTGCTGTTTCATCTGCAGTTGGTGAGCGAGCACACTGGAGGGTGCACTGTTGAGTAGTCGCGCTCCAGAGAGGTTGGTGCAGTTGTCTATTTGGGCCGATACTCCCGTCAACCTCGCTGCGAGAAAGAAGGGTTCTTAAACCTACGAGTTGGTGGGAAAAATCCGCCCGTGACAACAACGGGACAAGATTCATCCCACGTCACCTACAGATGGCCACCCGCACCGACGAGGAGCTGAACCAAGGTTGTAGTGCGAACGTTTAGTGTATGGGAATTAGATTTGGAAGGAAACCAATTTCGGCCACTCCTTAAACAATCAATCGATTTAGATTGCACATTGCTGCGTAGTCCTACGTCACCTTTGCGTACAACCCCATTGGGCTGTACCTTATAGTTTTTCATTTAAAGTAATGATGTTTAGATAACAAATAATCATGAAAATTGGATGCACAAAAAGAAGCGGTTCTTTAGACTTAAATTTAAAGCCTGTCCACGTTTAATTTCGGACACCAAAATTTTAGCAGCAAAAAAATTAGACAGAATTCAACAAAACTGATTGTTTATTTCTCAGTAGTAGCGTTATATCTACATTTGAAAGATTGGATTAAGATGTTATTCCTTCTTTCTGTAAAATTTTCAAACTTTCTGTGATGCACCCGAAATCAAGTTGCATACGATTCCATTTCTTCTCTTAAAATCATCGGTTACATTTACTTTTTTCTTAGCTTCGAAAAACTTCTGCTTAACTAGAGCCCAGTACGTCTCTATTGGGCGTAGTTTTGAACAGTTTGGTGAATTGATTATTTTTTGGCACGAATTTGACCTCTTGTAGCTTATACCATTCCAGAATGGATTTCGCATAGTGACAAGAGGTCAAATCAGACCAAAACAGAGCTGGAGAGTCGTGGCTTCTGATACACGGTACCAACCGCTTTTGCAGACATTTTTTTTCGTACACATCTTTATTGATAGTGCCGGTTGTGACAAACCTTTTAGATTTTCGAACTACATATGGCCTGCTAAATTAAATACTTCTGAAATTTTGACACCTTCTTTGTCCAGAAATGCAACGGCGCTCCCCTGCATTGCGGGGTAAAAAACCAGACCCGGAAGCTGTTTAAAGTCTTCGAGTACCTTTGTTTCGTCGTCCATTATGAAACAAGAAAATGTTTGGTGTAAAGCTCCTTAGCACGACTTTTTTTAGTTTTGCTTGTCATCACGGTTTCCTTAACGAAAAATTCCTAGAATTCCCATTTTCCTTAACGAAAAAATTCCTAGACCAGACCGGAAATCGAATCCAGTCGCCTCCAGCATCGTATTGCTTTGTAGCTACGCCTTTACCGACTAAGCTAAGGGAGGACCCTCTGAGTTAACCTCTGTGCATATAATAAACTACTCATTTTATGATGTCATTTTATGAAGTTTATTATACATTATGTTCATTTAATAAACCTTCCTCGGGTGTTAAAAAAAACTTACGGTATTTCAAAAAACGAGTATTAAAAATTAATTAATTTCTAGAATTATGAAATATCAACCTAGACACATTGTTTGTACCCCATTTGAAAGTTAAGTGTCTTACAAATGCATTAATGGGGAAAAGCTGGTTCCAGTAACATTGGCCACCGAGAATCTGCAACAAAGAGAAGGACGTTTTGATCTTGATGTGTGAACAGAATTGCATACAAAACATTCCAGACTAGTTGTAGAGAGTTCCCGGCTTCGAAAAAGTTTCTCGGAATGTAATTTGTCATCTCTTTCAGTTATCAGTTTAGTTCAATATCTTGCTGCAGAGATGGCGCCGCAGTCTATCTTTGCAGATTTACGCTCTTTAGAGTTGCCCTTTTCTGCAACGCTACTTAGAATGATCTTGAGGCAGAGACTTAATTCATGATCTTGAGGCAGAGATGGCGTTTCAGTCTATCTTTGTCAAATGAAACTTGAGAGAGTTGCCGCCTTAGGTATTGGGGCCTTGCACGTCCTTACGACAGCTAGGCAGCGCTCATGTACATGTGATGATGAAATCTTAATCAATGTCAAAAGGTGATGAGTTTCGTAAACATTCTGTGTAAAATTAATATTTGCCTCGAAAATAAGCGTATTAAAGGAAAAAAATAGCTGGATAACAGTTGAAAACAGTTTTTGCATCGTAATGCTAAGTATTGTAGGGAATAATATGAAATTTAAAGTGGAAATTTTTATTTAAATTACACAAATTACATGCCCGGCATCAAAACGCAGCTCCTTTCTCGGAGAGATCAAACGGAATCTGCTGCGCAATCCAATATGTCTAATAGGAGGATGCTGGTTCGGACTTCCTCCCGCTTATCAGCGGAAGCAAAACAAAAACATAACCCCTCACATAGACTGGCGTTATTTTTAAGTAACATTTTTAGCGACACTTTTTAAAAAATCACCAAAAAACAATGTATTGTACTAAAAGCAGATTTTATTTCCTATCTGTGAATGTCATTTTATTCTCTTGAAATGATCGTTAACTCCGTAAATTAATGTAACTGTTTGTAAACTGTTGAAACATCATCGTTACACTAGTTTGTTTTTCCATACACAGAGTACGCTTGCGCTGCAATAGTTTTACTGCAAGTCGCCAATAGTTCTTCGGAATGTAATATGACGTCTTTTGTCATTACTATCAGTTTTTGTCATAAAGATGGCGCTGCAGTTTATCTTTGCCAAATGAAGCAAAGCTTCCTGAGTGAAGCCGTATTCGGCAAAGTTGTTCAGTATACAAAATGCAGTCATTTGCTGTAATCTATTTTTGTCAAGTGAGGCTCTAGAGAGCGACCATTTGCCGCAATAACATTATAAGTTATTGATAACATTTGTTGTATTGATAATCTTATGCCCTATTGTCATTGAAAAGTTTCTTATTGTCTGCACTCGGTATGGATAACATACCAAGTTTTAGGCATACACACTAAATTCACCTCGTCAAAATGTCCAACAGACTTTTTTTACTTTTGCTGGTTTGGTTGTAAGCTGCGTATCGGTAAAACTTTAATATGTGAGCCGAATCTCGGCAACTAATTCACAGAATCTCAGTAAATAGTAATGCCGAAATGATCCGCTGTTGGATTCTCGGCAAAGTTTTTAAGTATTTAAAGTTCAGGAAACAATTTGTTCGTGAAAATTGCTATTATATTATGGTACCTGAACCGCTTTTTCAACATATTGTTTTTTAGTCTTTACCTTCTGACTTATTGTTATAACAATAGAGGAGATTATTAGTTTATAGTTGCCAACTTTAGGGTAAATGTCGTCATAGTTATGGAAACGGTTTTTAACAATAAGCTGCAATCTATCTTTTCGAAATTATTCTTAAGAGAATTGCGCCATTGGTCAGAACTGACCCCAATATCTTATGAAGGGTATTAAACATTATTATTACAGTTTTGCACATTATTACGCTTATTCGTAAAAATGTATTTTGACAACTATTTGACGATCCTGACGCTGCCAATGACGCTGCCAACAAATAAATTCAAGAGAAATTTCGCGAAAACAAATTCTAGTTCAACGAGTTTAAACATTCGGTTTACAGGCTGGTACCTATGAAAAATGGAATTTAATCCTTGATATTCAAAAAGGTCTAACATAACAACTGAACATTCGATTAACTTAATCGTTATGCTCAAGCTGCGGACACATCGCCACAGACGGGGTGATGTCTGCCGGAATTGACGGTGGAAACATCGGTGATGACCGTCATGACCGTCTGTGTACTCTAAAAGTAAAATGATGGTCAAATTCCATGCTGGTTTATTTATTCTTGGCGATACAATCGTATGACATAATACTTCTTGGGGTTTTTGTCATTAGGGAGAATCTAACATTGAGAGATTCTCTTTTACTACTTTTTCTTTCATTCATAGTCCAATCACCTGTACGTTTTTCATTCTACTATTTGTAGAGTATGCTAGCCAGCACTGTTGTGTTTCGATCTGTACTAAAGAATCCCTCGAAAGATTTATAATGGCGCTGTAATGAATGAAAGAGAGCCAGCCCGGAGAGAATCTCTCAATTGTAGATTCGCCCTAATGAAAAAAACCCCTAGACTTGTCCAAGATATAGAAAATTGGTGAGAATCGCGAGAGAAAAATATCCTTCGGTTGTTATTTCATGTCGATGAGAAGTTCGAGAGAGAGGGAGAGAGAGACTTTTCTGTTGCTTTGATTGTTGTTTGCAAGAATCTCATTTGTCAATTACCATGATGGAGCTCAGCACTGCTTGTAGATGCTTGATTTTAGTATTTTTTTTTTATTTTTTGGGACAAGAAAACAATAATGTTTTGTGGAAAATTGTGAACAATGTTCTTTCTTGTGTAAAATTCCATCATCTGTTGAATGAAGTGATGTAAGAATTTGGTAGTTTTGTAAATTTGTTGAGACCTTATGCAATGAACTACTGTAGGAGTTTACCTTAATATCTTTGGGACATAAAATAATCAAACTTCCATGAGAGATCTTTCCTTCTTTTAATCATGGGCAATTCTTTCATTTTTCAAAATTTTTAATTTGCTAACATATTTTGTTGAAGATTGAACTTAGTTTTTCTCATTATATTTGGGACAACAAACTGCTGAATTTTAATAGCAGGTTTTACTTTTTTCTACCCTAAGCAGCATTTTTTAATTTCAAAATTTTAAATCACCTAACAAGCAACATTTGAGTTTTTCCATCTCTGAAATTTGAACAGAAAGCGATTCCAAGCAAACAGAAACAAATAAATTGAGATTAGGGATCAACTCGGCCTAATGGCCTGTATGATCTTATGGCATTCCGTCTAATGGCGTTATGACCAGTAATTCGATCTATTGTAGTACATCCCGTATCCTTTGTTTAGTGCACGTCGAGTTACTTCATCACTATTGAGAAATGATGAAGTAATTGGTGTCGTTACAGTTGTCACTGTTTGTTTTGTTGGCAATGAATCGACATGTATTGAAATTTTCCGCTATTTAAACCCTTTGAGGAGTGTGAGCTCTCCTCAAAGTCGTGCCTCTTTATCAGTCAAAACCGGATTCATTGCAATGAAAATAAACTATGACACCGATACTGAACATGCATCAGAACCCTAGTGATAACTAATTCAAACTTTAAAACATCAAGTAGAAAATGGGAATTTACATAAATGGAGACCTACCGTATTTTCGTTATATCAAGCTCATCCTCGGTGGCTCAGTCCGAGTATTGACAATTTTCACAAGACATAAAATGTAATAAGGACTATGATGTGTTCCTTTGGCTACGAATAAAAAACAAATATGTTCCCTAGTTTGAATTAATTCGGACTAGGGTTTGGTGGTAGATCTGATACAACGTAACGCACCACGAAAAGGTGATCTAGCAGCGTTACGGGTCATTCGGGCTAATGGTATTCCGCCTAACGATCCATAACCGGTATCACTCTACGTGCAACTAAATCAGAGTCCTTTTCGTAGAACTGACACCATTTTGAAAATCAAGATGCGAAATGTGCGCTTCCAACCATGCAAACTGGTTCGAAAAGTAGATCTCGATAAATAATGTCCAATAACATTGATGAATTGAAAACAGAGGACTTCAAACAGCTAAAAGATGCTTTTGTATTATTGAGCGATAGTTTGGCGGTTGTGCCAAACAGTTATATCATTGACTCTTTATTATATTATTAAGGACTAATATACTAATAAAAAGTCAAAAATGCTATAAATAAAGGGTGTCCCACATCAAATTGCATCACGGAAAAAACGTTATAGAAAATTACCTAGTTGTCCGATTCTTTTCAAACTTTCAATACCATAACCATACGATAGCACCTTACGCTTAACTTACTCATTAGGTTCTGTACAACATCTGACTGCAGCTTCTTCTGTATGGAAACCCACCTTTTTTCATGCCTTCTCGATCTGATCCCATTGGGACCTTAGTTCCTGTGCGCTGGAGGGGTTCATGTCCTTGGGTACGAAAGTAACCCCCTTGGCTTCGTACCACTCTAGGACAACATTTGAATAGTGGCACAATGCTAAATCCGGCCAGAAGATCGTAGGGCCCTCATGTTGCTTCAACAGAGAAAGCAGACGCTTCTGTAGATACTCCTAGGGATAGATCTTCCCGTTTACAGTCCCGGTAGTCACGAACAGCGCACTCCGTGTGCCACATGAGCAGATCGCATGTCAAATTAGGTGTTTCTTGGCGAACTTTAAAAAATCTCTGTTTCCTTACTTCCTCCGGAACATCAATTTGTGCGGGGCGGTGAAGAACAGTTGCTCCGGAAGCTGCCGGAAGTCCGCTTTGACGAAAGTCTCATCATCCATGATAAGACAATGAGTCTTCGTCAGCATCTGGGTGTTCCGGACCCATGACTTTCCCACCGTATTTGGCCGTTCGTCACGATTTGGAGCCTTGCACTTTGTATGTATGCAGCCCCTCCTGGTCCATGGCTCTCTGAATGAAGGAGTTGAACGTATTTAACTTTTTGCCACATCCCTGACCAAAGTATTGGGATTCCGCTTAGGCGCTTTCACGACACGCTTGTGATCCTGATCACTAATAGAACATCCATTCTGACCGCATTTCTCCTTCCGTTCGATGCTCAGAGTTTCGTAGTAACTTTTAATCAAACGACTCACCGTTGACTGCTCGGTTCCGATGTCCCGATGAGAGATTTGAGGATTATCCAAATGCTTGCTCAAAAGGAATTTGGGACGTTGCTTTTCGGGTGACGACATTTTTTCCTATCTTAGAAAAACTGAAAGCGATAAAAAATACAATAATATAAAAACACTCTTAACATCTTCCTACTAAATTTTCAAGACAAAATACCCAATGGGTAATTTTCTCCACGGTTTTTTCCGTGATGTAATTTTGATGTGGGACACCCTTTAATTTCCATGAAAGCTATGAGCACTTGATTTCACCTTTTATGAGGTCGAAAATCCCAATCGGTAGAGTCGCGGCAGCAGCAGACTCGAGTTCCAGTCCTGAAAGAGGAAGCATTTCAATTTGGATTTTTTTAAGTCTCTGAGCATCAAAAGAACTCTACAAATCAATGTGGTAAGCCTAAGAAGAAGAATAAAATGTGGAATTCAGCATAATCTTTTGTTAGAGTAGGTTTAACTCATTACATTGAATTTTTGGCTGCATAAATCTCACATGTTTTTGTTTATCACGTGCAATGTTTTTAAAAAATATGATCATATTTACGGGAGGGGTTTTAAGCAGTTTATTCAGCATCTGGGATATTTATTGAAGCTGTATGTTATCTTTAATAATAACTGCCAATATTTAGACGTTATTACCTCTGCTTACTTCCGATCTATCGGCACATACCTTCAGAATCGAGCCTATGATTCAGAATATTTCATAGCCATGGAATAAAATTCCCAATTGCAGGGACTTATTAAAAGCATGTGGATTGCTTTCCGATCAAGAAAATGTTTTCTTCAGCTCCGCAATCTGTACATAAACTAACAATATTGTATGAGTGCTATTCCGTTCATTTCATGCGAAGGGGCCAGTTCACGATTTTCTGCAAACGTCAGTTTCCTCAACCCGCTCCTTCGTTTTACCTATCCGCTTTCGAAAAGAATCAACCAAAACATATCGATTGCTATGATCACAAACTCATCTACTAGCAGGTTATGTTACAGACGTACATAACCAAAGTTTTAGTTTGTCATTGATCTTTAGATAGGCAATGTGTATTTCTACTGCTGTAAGCTACTGTGACGACAATCGGGATGCTCTGTTTGAAAACAAACAAATCAGCGCCAACATTAGATTAGGGTGAATCTGCTTTTGTAAACAATGGCTTTCATCGCAATTTTCGCTTGAACAAAAGCATATGTACAAATTAAGCGCTCTTTAAGGAAGAGGAGCTTCATCTCTATCCGCTGATATATTCAATTTGAAGGAATTGTATTCAACTTCCGATAAATTAGCAGACAAAGTGTTTGTTTACAAAAGCTGATTCACCCAAATCAAATGTTGGCGCTGAAATGTGAGAGACGGCAGGCTTTACGTTACAATATCGGAGCGCTTATATCCATAGTTCTCAAAGAAGAGACAAAAAACATGGGCTCTCTCAAAAACCACAGTGATGCCACAGCTGCCGCTCAACAGTGAAGCATTATTTATCGTTGAGGACTATTGGACAGCTCTGAAACATTTTTTATTGTATATGATAGTGCCAGATACTGGACAATATAATCAATAAGCATAGATCAATCTCAAATGACTGGAAGAAACATGAAATAAACAGTGATTTAAGATCATCTAAGTATGAAATAAACTCAATCAATGTTAAACATCACATTCTGGCAACAAGCCTAGATGTGAGAAGGAGGAATTGGATTGGATTTCTAAATTTGAAAGACTTTCAGCCTTTGGCTGGTTCGTCTCTAGCATGTGAAAAGGAAGTGATGAAGACATCCCTTTCGGTACACGCGAGCAAATGCAAAATACGCAAAGGCAAAACTTGAGCGAACTTATTCAGCAGGTATGAAACTGATGGTTTTTTGATGATGTATTTTAAAGCTTCAAAATGACAGTAATAAAATGGTAATCTATCATGACTTATACATTGAATATGGTTTGTGTTCATATAATTAAAAGTAGAATAATTTGGAAAATATACGAGTTTTAGACCTACTTTCTAACAGTTGATTTAAATAGTCATCCTTGATTAAGCCGATCCCTACCCTATAGTTTTTTGTTAGACCACTCACCATGAACATTCAACGGATCCGGCAACTATTTCACGATTCAAACCTTTTTTCCTGGATCTTTGTACGCCTGTGAGCGATGATCGGTGACGACGAGCCCGAATGACGACGATGTCTGTCGTGCTAATTATGCAATAAACACGGTGTAGTAGTTTTAAGAGCCACACCTCCCGCTGCCGCTTGTATTTCATGTATGTACATTGTTATTGTTGTAGAGTACTACAATGTGATCGTGATGCGTCCATTGCAATCATCCCAAAGTGCGATATGTCCATGTGAGTACCGTACAAGGCGAACACGTGCTTGTTATCTATCGCGTTTTGGTCGCACAGCATCATAATCGCCACGATCGTGACAACAATCCTCTCTGTGTGTTATTCATAGAAAACATTATGCGGGAGGATCTCCGCTGGCCTCGCAGTGCTGCATTTTTAGGCTTCCCCTGTCGTACATATTTTACCAAATTTGGGTCGTTGATTTTTATATACGCGGGCGAAACTCTCTTTGAAACGCTCTCGCTCGCGATCCGTTGATTGCCACTATTGACAGTCGTTAAAGAGTTGGAGCTTTCGTCTTGTGGGGGAAATATGGGGGATTTTGTTACTTTTAAGAGCAGGAAACGTAACATTCCCAGCTATTGTCACAACATAAAACGCTAGAAGTTAATGTGATTACTCGTCAGTGTATTTCTGTTGGCCATTGCAGTTTTAATGTCCGATCAGCAAATCGCAGTGGCACGGCTGCCTGTCAATCAAATGACGAGAGTGTGGCGTTTCATAATTTGCCTTGACGCGTTCGCGGGTGTCCATGGTAATGGTCAGTGACAAACGAGGCGTGATGATGAAACGATCGCATCGAACAATGTGTGGTCCGCGAGTGAGTAAACTAAGGAAGACGATGGCGATTCAATTTTCCGAAGAACTTTGCACTGCGTACCGTGCTGAATCGATATCCGGTCACTTAGTCCATAAAGTCGGACAGTTCTCAAAGTGTATCATCATTAAAACAAGCATACGTTACCTGTGATAACCGTCACACATATTTTTAATGTTGGAAACATGGCCGAACCAATGAACTTTTAAATCAACTATGCAGATTTATGGACAGTCCGGGTATCAATGCAGCACGGTATATGGTGACAATAGGCGAAGTAATGGTTGCACGAAGATCGAGTCTTGCTAGATGGAAACGAACTTCCTTCAGTGTAGTGAAGTTAGTGTGGTTTATACGATTAATTGCAGTGAATAAGTGATGCACTCAAAAAGGATAAATTGGATATCCTAATCTGCAGATGGGTGGCAAGAAAGGAATGAAACAGGGATTCTATTCGAAATAATATAATCATAACGTATTCAGAATGACTCAAAATAGAAGTGTTATTCTATTATCAGAATTATGGTCAAGACAATAATCATGAAAATGGTCGAATTCACCACTTCATGGTATTCTTGACTATGATCATAGTAGCAAGGACTATTCCGACATTATGGCAAATGTTGGATCAACTATTTTTAATGGTCGTTTTGACCACGATCCTAATCGGTTCAAAAGCACTATACTGCAATAGTCATCCTAATCCCCAATAATGGTAAAATTGACTGGTCTCTGTGTAGCATACAGGGTGGGGCAGGAAAAATGTAAAAGAAGGCAATAATATCAAAATTTTCGAGTGAAGTTATATTTATAAGATCCTTTTAAAATAATGTACTCGATG